>JAJJMA010294473.1:0-31240 GCA_023529015.1 Papaver nudicaule
CTTAGATTCATCCATATCCAACATAACAGTTTGCAAGCAAACTATTGTAATGGACACATGGCGTCGAATCTATCTCATATGTTCTTGATTCACAGTATTCGTGGGATCAAATACTGGTCATGACATAAAGCCATGTTACACAAGAACACGATCTCAATCGCTACATTACTACTAAAGTAGTCGACTATATTTCGAAAGAATAGAGAAAGTAGAAATAGAAGAATATCCATAAAGTCATAACTCCTACTAACCTTTTGTCGATGAAGAATAATTGATGTCTTCTTTGTCTTCACAGTCTTCGTCTTCAAGGTCTCTACTACTCTGTCTATATCCCATTTCCGAAATCTAAACTCTAGTAGGCTAAATCAAGAATTGTATTTTGACACCTAAAACTGACAACTAGCTTGACATACCAACGCTAGTGGGTTTGACCGGACAATGCCCTAACACTACCACGGCGAAATACAACTTCATAGAAAACAAAAGTAAGAAGAAGAACAAAGGAAAGTATTGGTTGAGTTGAGGAAGATGTTAGATAGAATGAAGGCCGAAGAGTTCACCTTTACCCCCTACGAGAACCGTGAACCTGAACTCGGCACGATAGTTTCACAACGAGACTTGTCGGTTTCTACGTACTATGGTCCATTGTTCTTTCCTTTTGGTTATGCCATGTATGATCCCCACAGTATTTTAAGGCAATTGGGATACATACAAACTATCCTGGATGAGAAGACAACGCTGTTTAAGTTGAGGCCAAAGCAGGGACGGAGCCAGAACTTTTGTTCAGGGGAGACAATTTCATATTGAAAGAGTAATCATAATCCTGACAAGCAGCCGAAGGCCGCAATTCTTTTTTTTTTACCATTCGCAAAATGTATATTTTGAGTTTTAGACACATTAAAATACAAATTTAGAACCGAAATATATAAATTAGTAAAAACATCTTGACTAGACAATACATTAAGGAAGAGTTTGACTGTTGAGGAGGCTATCATTTACCCTTTAATCCACAAATTCAGATCTTTTATCGACAATTTTTTCAATATTTTCCGAATTTGTCCCCCCTATTTACTAGAAATACCCAATTATCAAACCTATATATGTAATTTCACAAAATCTAGTGGGGACTGCTGTCCCCACTAGACCCTTAACAAGTCCGTCCGTGTGCCAAAGGGTGGTGGCAACAATGACACCAAGAGCATCGAACATTCATGGATTCATAAGTATGAACCTCGACAACCACACGAATTGTGGAACGCACTTGACACCCACAATCTCCGTGTGGAGAATATTAAACGCATCATGTACGAACTAACCGAAACAGTTGATGAATAGATTGAGTGGTACAATAAGATTTCTCACCCTCTTATTGTTAACCGGGAATCCTAGGCTGAAGTAGATGAGCAAAGGAGGACGGATGATGCAACGGAAGGAGCTTACAAGGCCAAAAATAAAAAGAAAGCTTCCACAGCTTTCGAGAAGGCCAAAGAGTTATTTGTAAGTTTTTTTCATTGTCTTTTTTTAATAACTTAAGGTTATGAAAGTATAACTGATAGCATTTTGTTGTTGATATGAATTGTGTATAGTTATCAAAGTCTAGGGGGTTTTGAAGAAAATGAAGGTTAAGCTGGAATGCAAGAAAGTTGTGAGTGTGGTCGAATTCTGTTACTGCCATGATGAATGAGAACAATTGATTGAAAGTTATGCTAGTAACACAATGGCAAGTAAGAGGTCGTGCAACGAGGGAGAAGGTACGAGTGGATGCGTTGGTGCTAATGATGATGATGATGAAGGTGATGGTGGTCGCGTGAAAAGAGGGTCTGGACAATGAAGCTTTGAACTCTTATAAGCTTGAATTTTGAACTCTTTCAACTTTGATCTTTGAATTTAGTAAACTTGAAAACTTTATGTTTGTTTACCTTATGTTTGTGTTAGTATCCTTTGTTTTCTTTTCAAACTTGAAACTCTTAATCGTTGTACTATCGAACCTTTTATGCAATGCTTTGGTTATGTGGTTATGTTATTTGTTATTAGTTATGTTGGGGAAGAGAATAACAACGTAGAAACAAATACACAGGTTACATTCGGCTTCCATAATAAATTGTCGTGAGAGCCGAATCAACATTCGGACACTATCACAATATTTACGTGATAGACGAATGTGCATTCGGCAGATAACTATTGAAGGTATTGAGGGCCGAATGTGTCACTGTCTTCCAAATAGTTTGCACACCTATACATTCGGTCCCATAACCTATTATCGTGAGAGCCGAATCAATACTCGACCCCTATTGTCTTATTATAATGACAGCCGAATGTAAGTTGGGTTCCAAATAGCCGAATGTAAGTTGGGTTCCAAATAGTTTGTATCCTATTATAGAATATCTTGCAATTACTTGTTCTTTCATTCGTTCATCAATGAATGGCTTGATGGGTATTGTGGAACCTTGGCAAGCGGCGTTTTGGAACCGTGTTTTTGATGTGTTCGTGAGAGCTACGAATAATCTGAATGATAGATATGAAAATGAACTTAGAAGTCGATGGAACCGCATTAGCGGAGACATATCCGAGTTTGCCCGAATTAGGAGAGCTATGTACCAAAGCAATAGATATTTATCACACGAAGAATTGGTCAATCTAGCTCGGGCTCGATATTATCTTATCAATCACCGGGAATTCAAGTTTGTTGAATGTTACAGATTGAGGGCGTTCAATGAAATGTTTTGAATCTAGGGAAGCAAAGAAAACTATGGAATAATAATAATTTATTATTGTTGTTGTATGTATTATCATCTTTGCATTGTAGTTGTCGTTATAGCTATCAAAGTACTATCATCTAATGTATTAGCAACCATTTTTAAATCAATGAAATTATGTTTTATCATTCGGATGTTAGAATACAATCACGGGGAAGGCCGAACGTACATGGCATAACAACCATTTTGGAACCAACTGTGTTCGGCTGCCAAAGAATTTTATCGTGCCAGTCGAATGTCGATTCGGCTGTTAAATTCTTTACCAAGTGAAAGTCGAGTGCATTCGGCTTTCATTTATGTTTGGATTTAGGAGCCGAATATTCCACTGTCTCACCAATTCCTGCCACCCATATATTACTTGAACATTCGGCTTCTAAATCCAACTTATCGTGACAGCCGAATGTGGATTCGGCTGATTTTTTTTTTTTTTTTTGCAGAATTGTGTATAAAAATTCAAAAAAAAAAGAGTCGTTGGAGTTCAAAAAATAGCCATTGGGATTCAAAAAAGAGCCGTTGAGGCTACTTTATTTAAGGTTTGGACTACTTCTAAAGTTTGTTACACCAATCTTTCTCATCTCAAACTCACAATGGCTCAACCTCCTTCATCTTCTACTGGTACTCCTCGTTCGAACTATCAATCTGGTTATCATCCTCCTCCTCGTAGACATTATCGGAGCTTTACTCATAAAATAGTTCATGAATACTTCTATGACTCTCCATCTCAAAAACCATTATCTCCTCCTAGATCAACAAGAAAGAAACCGAGTTTGGCTCCATTTACGTGGCGTGAAGATCTTTGTCTTTGTAGATACCTAATGTTATACTATCTAACACCGGATGAATTAAAACAAAGTCTTATCAGAGTCAATTTGACACTCTTGTGGTTTTATGTCAAAAACGTCTTCGACGAAGAATGTACCTAATTTGTGCGAGATGTTGATGGGTTGGATGCGCGATGGAGGATCATACGTAAAAACGTCAACAAATTTATGCACTTGGGCAGATTGGCTCGACTTAAGGATGACACTGATGATGAACTTGTGGCTAGGACGAGGAAGGAATGGAAACTATGTAAAGGAGAAACCTTTAAGTACGAACAACAGTACCTAGGGGTGCACATGGGTCGGGTTGGGTCGGTTTTGGCACCCAACCCGCCGAAGGCGGGTAAAAAATTTTATCACCCGCACCCAACCCAACCTACGGCGGGTCGGTTTTCACCCGACCCAACTTTCGGCGGGTTGGGTGCGGGTTGAGTCGGGTTAACCCATCTTTTATAAACTCAATGCAATTAAGAAACTCACTTACAGGGAAAAGAAAATACTACAATCCTACCATAGAGCAATCTTCTAATTATTCATTGGAAACTCCCAATTTTTGAAAACGAAATCATTAACCCAGAACATTAAAATTGAAATTACATACTACACACAACAAGAACAAACATGCATTCTTCTAACTTATTACCAGAAACCCCCAATTTTAGAAAACACAGTTAAAAACCTAATTTCTGAAACCCTAGGTTCAAAATAAATACCAAATTGAAGAATAACAAGATTAGAAATCGTACCACCACTAGCAACAGGCACAAATTCACGGGAGAACAATCACCTTCATCATTCTCCCAAACTGATCTTCATTATCTCTTATGTTGGCGAGATAAACACATAATTAAAGAATGAAAATCAAACAAAAGGAAGATGGGTTTTTAGCTAGTGGACAACTTCCGTATCAGAAAGAGATAGGCGGGGAAACTGTTGGGAATTCATCAAATCACGCAGCGGAATTCGTCAACATTCTATTTCATAGATGTCAAATCAAAAAGAGATCGATAGAGAATTTGTCTACCTTAGCTAGCTTATTCCTCCTTTATCTCGTTGATTGACTTGAAGCTTTGTAATCGAACCCCACCAGCAACCTCTGTGAAAAATTGAGAGAAGAACAGGAAGAAAAGTTTTGTTTCTTTTTGTTCGATAAGAACTAATAAGAAGATAAAACAAAACAAGGAGTCCAGGACTAAAGGAATAACACTTTTTAGGCGGGTGGAAGGGTGGGGTCGGGTTTCAAAAGGCCTCACCCATAGTCGACCCACTATATATCGGTTTTCAAATGGCCTCACCCATAGTCGACCTGTGCATCAGCGGGTGAGGTCGGGTGCGGGTAAAAATTGGCGGGTGCGGGTTGGGCTGGCGGGTGGGGTCGGGTTTGTGCAGCCCTAACAGTACCATCTCATCAAGACTTTTCTCGCAACCCGTTATGTGTCTTGAGTTAGTTGCTTCATGTAAGTTTAATTGCTATTATTCGATAATTATGTTAAAGGGGATGTAATATGTGGTTACCTATGTAATGCTTTGATTCAATGAATGATTAACCGGGTTAAAAAATAAAATCCGCCGAAAATTGCATTTCGTGTGAGCCGAATGTACAAAAAATGGAATTTCATCCAAACAAAATAAAATCCGGCACAAATTGCATTTCGTGTGAGCCGAATGTACAAAAAATGGAATTTCATCCAAACAAAAACCAACAAGAACATTCGGGAAAACGTAGTAAGTTAAACCAAGTCGGTGACAATCTGTTCGATTCCTTGAACTTCTTCAACCGCAAACCTAGTAAGTTAGCCGGGATGTCCTTCAAGTCTCTCTCTCTCTTTCATTAATTTATCGAGGCATAGATGTGAGGCATTGTAAGTAAGGCCCCGGAGCATCTTGTGGTCCTCATAAAAGTGGTGTTTCATCAACCTATTCCATTCAAATGCCTCATGGATCCTCCTAACATCACTTGTGAAATACTCATTGATTGAATCGAAGGCGGAGACGAATGTGTCGACACACCCAAATAAGTTCTTTTTCAATCGATAATGAGACGCCTCCACCATGCTTGTCTTGGTTCCTGAAATGTTTATGTTCCTTCGTAAAAGCGTACACAGACCATTTTGCATGCTTATCTAATAATTCTTTCGTCAAATAGTTAACGACTTCCCCATACTTTTCGATCCAATGATCAACAAACGTTTCATACCTATAATTATAAATTTCACAGGCTACCAAACCAAATTATCCCACTCGGTCGAGAATAATTTAAACAATTCTTCATTCGCTTCAAACTTAGCAAGGAACTCCTTTTCCATAGGCTCTCGTTGATCTTCCGGTATATTTTTAATCTTCTCAACTTCGCCCATTTTGATAGGTTGTATTATCGGTTGTCACTTTTTCTTCACACAATTCCAAATATGATAAGTACAAAGGAAGTTTACGGTCTCGGGAAATACCATTTTTATAGCCGACATCAATGCATCTTCATCGTCGGTCACAAAAACCTTGGGAAGCACTTCCGGATCGTGAGTAACTTACATGCCTCCAATGCCCATGCATAACTCTCGGTGGTCTCGTGAATAAGTTCTTCACTCTTTTCTTGTGATCCAATTCCTTCTTCACGTAGTAGTTGTGTTGCTCACATAACCACATCAATTGTTGAATCACACCCCTACCTCGGCAACCCCTCATTCTCAATGTAGCTCTCGCATTATATACTTGTTTCAATCTACTCTTGTGCTCCGGGTTATCACGCTTCAATTTCCCTAGGATTTTTATGGGAGCGACACGTAAGTCCGTCCACTTCTCGATTTTCTTATATTCATTTGGTTTGAATGCTCCGACTTTGTAGTGTCTGTGAAGGTCATGTGGACGTTCGTGATTATGACGGCAATCCATGATTGCATTCATAGACCAACATTCTTCGGTACGGTTGTAGTTAAAAACTACCCTGAAAGGGCAATCCGTCTTCCTCGTCATTGTCTTGTACCTTTTAGTTATCTTCCCGGACTTTCTAACTTGATCCTTCGTGTGCCTTCTCACCATGGTGCTTAACCCACTCTTCTCACAAACCATCACTAACTGCCGATCCTTTCCTTCTCTACCTTTTACTAGCACGCCCATTATTATCTTTGCATGTTCTACGATCCAATCTCGGCATTCGTCTATACTTTTCCAAGTCTACATAATCAAATCGAAACAACTAAGACTTTGCAATACATTGGGGTTAAGAAAAAGAGAAGAATGAAGTAAAAAAAACCTACCAAGTCACAAAAAGGTAAAAAATGATCTCTAGTATCTTCGTGAATGGTTTATAAGGGATCCACTTCTTCGGCGGTTGTTTCGATACCACCCGGAAACACCTACAAGAGAGAAAAACATGTAAGCATGCAACATTCGGCGCATACGAGAATTTAGAAAGCCAGACGAATGAACATTTGGCTCGCAAGACTTACTAGCCGAATGAACATTCAGCCCCTAATATGACACTGTCAAAACAAATTTGAACTTCAAGTTCAGGAGGCTATATTCGGCCCACATGATCGGCCAGTAAGTCTTGAGAGCCGAACGTAACTTCGGCTTCAAACATTAGAGGCTAAATATGGCCTCATAAACATATACTAGCTCAACATTCGGCTCCTATCATGAGAGTCAAAGTGTTCTTCGTCTAGACATTCAGCTTTCATGCTAGGAGCCGAATTATGCTCCGATGAGACATAAAAGTCCCACCTTTAGCTCGATTTAGGGTATAAAGGTGATTAAACATGATATTGAAGTATAGTTGTGTATTATAAGTATTGGGTTCATCATACAAGTGCTCATCTTCTGGGTTCGGGACATAAAATTCGTCGAAATCGTCATTTTGCTGTTGAGTTTCCGGTGAAGCGAAAACGTTTCGTGGCGACAAAAAATCTCCCATGACCGGATCTCTCGCAACGGGAATCGTAGGTTTCTTACGTGGAGGTTCACCAATGTTTTCCTCCCAAACATCTCACACAACACACAAAGAAAACAAAAATCACACCAAAAACCCAAAGTTTTTCTTTTTTTCCCCTCTTTTTCTTCTCTCTCAACTTAAAAATCAAACAGAAAAATCTGATTTTCTCTCTATAACTTATCTAAACACCTAATCATATACTTAACTCTAATCTTATTATTAACACTAATGTAATGATTAGGTACTTTGGTATTTAAAAAAGTTGAAAAGTAAGTGGAGCACCAACATTACTAGTTGGAGGTTAAAGGCGGGGAGGTAGAATTATCAGAGGGCTCAAAGCACATTTCTAGATAAGGGGACCAACTAATGGGCCCATGAAGAAGTTACAACTAATGGGCCCTTGGTGATAATGATATTGTGAAGGGTTGGAGCTGGAAAGTGACGGTATCCAATTGTGTTGCCGCACCAGAATTTGATTCCCCCGAGAAACATTACAAACATGATATTGCTTCAGGATTTGAAGGCCTTGAAGTATAATTTTCCAAACCCATGTCCCTTGAGTGCAACTTTAAATAGGATCAGTGATCAAGATTGGGAAAACATTTCCCCGTAAAACTTGAACGCAAAGAGTCTCGGGTTCTGAAATAAGGCGCCAGGCCATCTTTGCTAAAAGTGCAGAATTGAATTTTTAAAACCTAAGCCACCAAATCTCTTAGGCTTACACAACGACTGCCAGGATTTAAGGTAGAGACCATGTTTACCAGATCAGTGTTCCACCAGTCCATGTGATTGGTGAAGAGTAGCTTTAGGTAACTGAAAGCAGTCCATGTGATAATTCGCCATTGTTCCTTCCTAAAACATTCTGAATCTGAGTTGCCCGTCCCGCTTGAGAAATTATCTTGCCTTGCCAAATAGCAAGCTTGCACTGTACCTTAGAAATAATGAGTTGAAAACTAGCTTGCTTGTTCCTTCCCAAAAACAAGGGACTTGCTAAGTATTTTTCATGAAAAGCTATAGGCTTCATCTGAAGAATGCGAGATGGAGTAAACTTTTTGAAAGAAGACACTAGATCTGTAAAAATTAATTACCTGACCGAAGCATCTCCAAATGCTGATATAAGAATAAGAGATAGTAAATAGCGAACTTCAGAATTTTTAGCTTGACAAAAAAAAAACAAAGAGAATCTTCAGCAAATAACAAGTTATTGGTGCGTGTACAATGTCTGCCAGCCTTGATACCATGAATAAGTTATAAATTTTCAGCCTGAACAAGCATACAAGAGAGACCTTCCATACCCAAAATAAATAAAATAGGGTGACAGAGGGGTCTATGTTAGGTTCGATTCTACAGTTTGTCCATTCAATATTGTCGCCTTCTATGCAATTTTTTTGTTAGGTATGAATAAAAATGAAAACACATGGAGTTCGGCCATTGAAAAGTCTGTTCAAACGTCAAAAGATAATAAAATCGGATATGGTGTTATGGGCCTCGAATACTGATAGATCACTTGAATGAAACAGACGGCTACAAGTTGCAACTGGTATACAAAACACGGTTATACGTAACAGACTATATTATCCATTGTCCTTAACTATCTCACCTCGAAAACTTCAGTTTGAACAATACAAGAGGGGCTGAACATAAAAGTAAGCGAAGAAAGCTAATGGGTGGACTCCGTTTTCTTTTTCTCTGTAGAATTTTAAAATCTACAGCAAACTGACTACGTTAAAGAGATCTGCAACTGATTAACTGAAGGTGTTTTAGTTTCAGAGATATTGTAGACCAACATAGAACCAAAAAAAGTTTTACGTTTCTCAAGTCCTCCCTTATGTACCAAAAGTAGGATCTTTTGTAGCCCACTTCTTATCCCCCTTCTATGATGACCTGAGATAAGTGCACCTGAAAGATCAACTCCACAGCTTTACGAAAAAGTAGAGCTTCTGTTCTGCCGGCGTCCTTGTTAATATTTGAAGGTCTGTTAAGCATTTCCTGCACAATTTTGTAATATTAGATCCATGCCTACAACATTAACATAGTATTTGGAAAAGTCTGAAACACCCGCATTAAGTATGATAGTTACGTGGAGGTGGAAACAGAATGCTGTGATTACAAGTGTTATTTCTATCATAAATAGATGACAGCTGCTAGGAACCTAAAAAATGGACACGTTCTAAGAGAATGATAGTGTTCTGGTGGTTGCACATTATAATTGGCTCCAAATGATCTGGGTTTTGCATAGAGACAGTTGACTCTTACATGAAAGCAAGTCTACTGCTTCCTTGCAGATGATATTATGGGTATTCCAAAACCTGTTCCAATAGGGAAAATAGTATGATAGAAGTCCCATAGAAAGAGATAAATTTTGTGAAGCAGTTTTATCATCTCGAGAAATATAACCACTGCTGCTATGACAAACTAAAGACTTGTATAAAGAAAAATAATATACACCATAGGGTGGGGTGGGGGGTGGGGGGAACAGAAACGGAACAAAGTGAGTCAAAATTGCATGAATTGGAGGAAATAGTAAAATCATATAAACAGGTATCGTTGGAAGTAAGTAACAAATGCAACAAAAATAACATCGACTATTATAGGTTAGACAACAGATCACATCAATCTCCCAATTTTCAAGTCCGAGTAACGATATTGTCTGGAATTGTATGATACTCTCTTAAGACAAAAACAAAGAAAAAGATAAATCAATGCTGGGTGACATCCCCATCATATCTTGTGTTGAAAATGATGCTACAACTGTGAAAGTGGGAAGTATATCTACAATTATCAGAAAATCTATCCATTGGTAAGGAGATGGAAAATCCTTAGCTGCCAACAGAATCAGTGTCATGCATCCTAGCACTAGTGTGTAAGATACCAAGCCAGAACTGATCTTTACTATTGAGATGGAAAAGTTGCATTATTTGAAGGTATGCAATTAGCAAGGTTGTAGTAAACGACAAAGTTGAAATAATATCATGATAGCTACAACACAGAACTCAAAATAATTGACAGCTTTGCCTACTTGACTCCTTGTTCTTATGAAATTTAACGATGAATGATGACAATCTTTAGTGTTGGTTCCTATTCAAACTTCCACTAGCATAACAGGTGAAGGTTCATTTTTGGACCCAAATTATCCATCGAATATGCTAAGAAGTAAGAACCAAACAGAACTCCCCCGTACTGCTGTGAAAGCTCACACTTTTCACGATGTTGCTTTTCTATACTCGTCTCCAGTATGTAAGAACCAAACAAAGTTACTAAATCAATATACATAATGATCCGTTTTTGGGTATAGGTTTATCAAAACACCCTATACCTAGCTTGAGAAACAAGAGAATACTTCTCCTAGTAGTTCTAGAAGCGGTTTCCTAATCCTAGAAGGAGAACTTAGGAGTCCTATTTTTAGAAGATTACAAACAAAGGGGAGTTTCCTTTTCCTAGAATGACTAGTATTGATGTAGTCCTAATCTATAAATAGGGTACAAAGAGTGCCTGTAGAGGGATACGGGGAGAATACTAGAAGAATACTAGAGAGAAAAACCAATGGGGAAGATACAACACCTACGGTAGAGAAAATCCTTGAAGGTAAACATTGTAAAATTCTTTCTCTAAAGCAATAAAGTTAAATTAACAATTGCTTATCTCTAGTACTATTGTTCTTCCTGTCAATCTATCGTTTATCTATCATATTGGGGTCAAAAAAATTGATCACATAATATAGCGTGACAGTATCGGCAATCTTTAGATAATACTCAGTAAGACAATCTTAAACTTTTTATGCAATCCCAAGTTGAAACCAAAATAAATATACATAATACTGCATTAGTACTTCAGATGCGCAATGAAGATTACCAGTTAATGCATATCCAGGAATCTCATGTTGCTTGCAGCTTTGTCATCAAACCTGAGGGGGTTGCCGCCTCCTCGATTTCAGCTGACTCCAGTATTTTTACATCTTCTTCTCCTAATTCATTTAGAGAAACTAAGGTGTTCCTATGAGGGATAACTTGATAAAATGTACTAACATCCAGAAGCTCTATCAAAGTTGAAGCTAATGGGTCGTAAATACCAAGAGAGCTCCTGTCGAAACATAAAACACGACCAGTCTTGGTAAGGGCTAATGGTTTTCTTTCTTGAAGACTTAATTGTTTCCTCCAACACAATGGCTGGTTTTCCACCTGCTCTTTCATGTGAAGATTATCATCCTTATCTTTTAACAACCATATGTCAAAACCTGAGCCGGTGCTACGGAAGTACCTAACAGCATAATATAAAAACCCGCCCAACTCCCCTATAGAAGAATAGCTACTGTCTTGTGGTAAGTGAGGAGGTGAAAGATGCTCACCAATCTTCTCCTCTTTCAAATCGAAGGACAACACTTTTCCTTGTCTTTTATCCCTCCAATGCAGCACTCCACTCACAAAGACACCATTAGCGGCACTAATATCAACAAATTTGGTATCAAATCTACCAGCATTTTTCCACCCCTTGCCACTGCCAATAGTGTATACCCCAACCTCCATAAAACCACTCCTTAGCTTACACAATCGAACAACTTTATACTCATTATTTATAGAATCGTAACCAAATCCGAGCAAAAACTGACCGCAATCTTTACTACAGTTTGGAAGCACAACATATTGTCTGGTCACGGGGTTACAGATACAAGTAATATGATGCCAACCATGAAGACAGACTAAACCATTGATCGAACCAATAACGTGATAATTAGACTTATACATAATTGGAGGGGTAAAGATCCTTCTAATACTCTCAATAGTCGATGTCTCATCATTATACTCAAAACAATAAAGCTTTCGATTCGCACTTCTAACAAGAAAATTTAACTTACCAGAATCAGTGGAGTTATTGAGATGCAATTGACGGAAGGATCGATGAGAAACCAGATTCCCCCATTCTTTGCAAACTAATTTGGAGTCTAATGCCGATTGAGTCGGTAAGCGAGACAGTATCTCCATTACAATGTCTGTTGGGAGATGATTGAAACTCCCCATTGAATCGAACAAGGATTTACAGAGAGAAGAAATGTAAAATTCTCTAGGGTTCGTAGAATTGGGAATTTGTGTAGTGTGTAGTAGACTCACTGTCAAGTTATGGGTTTGGGCCCTTTGGGTATTGGGATACTTTTAAAAGTCCACATAAGCAAATAAAGAACCGAATAAACAAAGAACCACAATTCGATCGCCAATTCTTTGGTGTAAATAACTAACCTGGTCCTGCACAGGAAATCCGAGCTCTATACAGATTACAGAGCTTCACTCTCCAGTCTCCACCGACTAGTATCTTCTAAATGTTTCAACGGAAGCACCGAGCAGCTTGGCACAACAGCTACTCTGGGTTGTCATTGTGAAAAAAGAAGCACTGTTCATGATTTGTGTATGGTTTGAAATTAGGATTGAAGTGGGTGTTCATGAGAAAGTTCAGATTTTCCTCAAGGTGTAAAGGGAAACTTAAGAAATGGAAGAGAAAGAGAGCCTCGTTGGAGACATTTTTCATTCAAGGGAAGGAAAGAGAGGTTTTGAAAATGTACACACATACAGATGGGAGACTGGGTGAGGTGTAATTGTTTGCTGATCATGCCTTGTTTTGCTGTTTTGCTCAGGTTAAATGGTAATTGAACACTGTCATTAACAGTCAAAGTAGCTACATTTAGCTACGTCTGATAGTCTGATGAGAGCAGCTGCTCTAAGACTTTAGCCATTTCTTCTTCAGAAAAAGCTTTAACAAGTGATATTTTATCCACCAGTTTCGGTGCAAATTTATCCGTAACATGTACACCAATATTTAAAAATGCGATATAATATGCACAATTCTGAATGGTCAACACTACACAAGCAAGTGTAGACTTGAGTTATGCTGATTTTTAAACCACAATCCTAACATTGGTCAAGTATAAGCAAAACAAGAAGAGAAGATGACAACCACAAGGCAAAGTGAGATTCAGGACGACTAAAATGCATACAGCTAACACCTTGGCAAAGCACACACTAGGCGACAACACCGGTTCTTATCTCTGATCAATTTGTTTCCTTGCTTGTAACAAATCATTCAAGATTTGCTTTCCAGTCCTTGTAGCAAAAGTTCATTCCTTGTCTCTGTGGTCTGAAACATAAGTACAAAAAATCTGCATGTTCCTCTTCTTAGCACCAAACTTATCAACCTAGACTTATGAAAAATACCAACTCAGCAACCTGCAAATTGAAGGAGATTATAAACGCAAGGCAATTAGGCTATGGAAGTAAAACTGAAATGACATCATATCATCCATTGATATTTGTGGCAAAGAAAGAACTCGGAACATATAAATAAAATTGATAAAATATTGTAAATCAGCGCTGACAACACACTAAACACAGAAACATGGGAAGGATACTGGCAAATAACTGAAACTTGGGCAATGGAAAAAGGGTGCATATAGCACAAAATTTAAGTAATATAAGTGCAGTATGTACCAATTACTGAATGATGTAGCAGGGTTCCACACTAAGGCAGATCAGGCAAATAGACTAACAAAAGTGGGGGATCCTATTGTGGCATGAAAGGTAGAGTGCAAAAGTGGAAACAATTATAGAAGTTGGAATTTAAGGTCACCTAAAGATTACGCTTTAAAGCGTTTATCTTGCGCAAAAGACGACCCTTTTCAGTTGAGAAAACCTGAAACAGTTAATGCAAAGTAAATAAGAACTAGGAAGAGAGAGAGAGAGAGAGAGAGAGAGAGAGAGAGAGAGTACGTTTTCGATCTGCTGCTGGTATGCTGCAGCTGAAATAGAAGGCTTTTTCAAGTCTTTTTCAGCTTTTTCCTTCAGGTTAGTCGAGACCATATGAGATTTGAACCCATTTTGTTTAAGAATGCAACGTAACGTGACAAGAAAACATAGAACCCGCTTTACGTAAGAAGCATCATTCTTGTCTATCCAATCTTTATTAGGTAATGATAGAATAACATCTGCTTTCTAACCAACAAAATAAAAAAATATAAAGAAAAGACATTAATACAGAGGGATAACAAAATAGATATCAATAAAAACCAACCAAAAAAATGAGAGAAGACAATATATAACCGAACAGTGTTAGTTGCAAACAATACCTCGCGTGCCATTTGAACAATGGAGGCCTCCAAATCTGCGATTACTTTCAAGTTCGGGTTTACAACTTCAATAGGAACAGCCAACTTTTGACCTCTGTAATTAAGCCAGATACATACCCATGTGAATTATTGCAGCAGGAATTGACATGGTCAAAAGATTCAATTACCAGAAATTACTGTCTACCTGGCACCTGATTGTTTAGGTTCACAGTGCTATAACCTATAATGCTCTACCTTATAAACAGATCTTTTCATGATTACATTTGTCATTATCATAACAGAAAAGAATTCCTAGGTTGAAACTACCATATACCTATAGAAAGCCAGCTAACAATGACGTCAACATGCTTACATTTGCTATAGGTCACCTATAAAACACTGTATGTAGTTCCACTGAAAAATCTAGGTCAACCATAAACTACAAATGATTATAAAGCAAAGAAAATCATGTTGAACTAGGCACAAGGGCACGAAAATCAAACCTCTGGTTGACACCTCCCATCTCAGTAGGTCGATAAAGCTGGAGCATAGCAAGAATATCTTCAAGGCTGGCATTTACGTACCTGTACAAAAGTGAAAAGGACAGTTGGCATAACACCCAATCATGTCAACAGACAGATACTATAATGACATAGTCAAAATTATTACTATAGAAAGCCAGCTAATAACCAAGTCAACCTGCTTACATTTTCTATAGTTCACCTATTTTTATATATTGCATGTAGTTTCAGCATGAAAATCTAAGTCAACTATAAACTACAAATGATTATAACACAAAGAAAATGATAAGTGCACGGATATCAAACCTCCATTGTACTTCAGTGACATCTTCTTGAAGCATAGAAGGAAGATCCTCAAGGGTGGCATTTCCATACCTGCAAGAAAATGAAAAGGACAGTTAGGCATAACACCCAAGCAAGTCAACTGACAGATACTTGGCTGGTAATTCAGGACATCCTAAAACACAAAATTGAAAAACCAGTCGGAATGACAACTTACAACTGTCCAGTTACATCTCCAGTTGAACTGCGAGTAAACATAATCATAACACCCCCATACTTATGTCCACCAATATGGGAACATGGAGCAACAAAGACTCGATTCTTCGTACCTTCCCTCTTCTCAATCTCTTCTTTAAGTTTCTCAAAGAGTTGTGGTCCACAAACACCACATCTCATGTGTCGGGGGGCATGCGCACACACAAACACATATGAACCCTCTAACTGTTCTACTAGTCCAGAGACCCAGTCTTTGCCATTTACCAACACATCTTCAACGAACTTATCAACATCATCATTTGTCAAACCCCTTCAACGAATTACACATGAAAATGCATAATCTCAGAAAATGAATTATGTAAAGAAATGCAAAATGTAAACCAAGATGTCACAATTATACTACTAGTAGTCATACCTAACAATTCATGCTATTAAACACAACAACTAAACACCAAAACCTACCAACTGAAGTAAAGAACAACATCTACCTAAATTTGATTATAGCTGGAAGTTAATAAAATTAAATAGAACCTCATTCACAATCTATTGATTGCAAAGATACTGGAAGTGATAATATACCTTTAAGTATAAATTCTTTTATTACACTTCCTAAGCAAGCTATTTTTGGTAGATCTATGCATTAAAATACAATTTACATGAAGAACTCACTGTTACTTTTACCAGATTTAATAATTTGAATCAAAACTTAAGATAACACAAGAATCAAATGAAACAAAAATGATTCAAACCAAGAAACCCCAAAAAATATACCTGTACTTGACCATTTCAGGGAAAACAAAGACATCTCCATCAGAAGAATAGGTTCCGGAAGGTCCTTCACATAAAGTCATATGCGTCTACAAAATCAAAACAAGAATTAGATCAAAGCTCCAAAACCTAACTTAAAAAATTCAGATCAAAACATCAAAAAATTCCATCGGGATCTGCTCAAACCTTGATAGAAGTCTTATCAGCATTAGATTTTAAAGCAGCAGCTAAACATCCAGGAAGAGAATCTTTCTCAACATCAGCATGACATTTCTTGATAGTTTCTTTCCACTTCTCAACATTCTTGTAAACAAGAAAGACATGGCGATGATACAGATCTAAGGTATCTCCACGAACACGACCTAATATCTCAGATCTCTGTAAACGAAACTCATCGTCTTCAACAGCATCCTCTACAACAGTAATTGCGTTGCTTTTAAATTCTTCCGCAGAAGGGACAGAAAGTGGATCTGTAATAGAAGATGAGATTTCCTCAGCATTGATTTCAGAAGCCATAGCTGAAGAAGGAGTTAGGGTTGTGAGAAACGGGGAAGAAGAAGTTAGGGTTGTGAGAAACGGAGAAGAAGAAGTTGGAACAAATCGCTCTGAATTCTGAAACAAGTTGTAAAAGTAAGGATAGATTTTGATATTCTTTAATCTTATTTTATATATACAGAGAGAGGAAATAAAAGAAATGGAGGAATGGCCCGAGAAAATTTTGGGCAGCTGAGGTGGAGGGCATCTATGGTGGGTGCGTATTGCGCTTATGATAGTGAGATTATTCCACGTGGTGGAGAACGTTACACATTCCAAGTCAGGGAGAAAGGGGGGATACGTGAGCCAGCGGGGACAAGGAGAAAAATGTTGTGGGGTCAAAACAGTAAAGATTATTTTGCCATTTTAAATATCTTTGTTTTTGCTTGAAATTTTTACTGCTAATGATGCCGCATAGATGATAAAGATTAAATGCTATATTTTCAATTTTTACCTTATAATTTGCTCTTACACATCTAGATAGTATCAAATTTACCAACCAATCCAATTTTTACTAGATTTCAAATCCTTGTGGAGTGGGTCCGCCCCTGCGTGAGTTGATTGCCAATGCTGCCTACATTGGCACCCCTAGAAAGCGTATCCTCATGTTGATGAATCCATTGGTACCTTCGGAAAGCGTTCGTTTATCAAGCATCAAAGTAGAGAATGTTCAGTCCAACAGGCGTGCTCTTCCTGAGCTTCTTTTCTGCACCCCTAGAGACTTGAGTTATTTTTATTTTTTTTGAGAGGAAAAGGACAAAATTAATTAAAATTGACTATCGTCAAAATGATGATAGGCAAGGGAAGAAAAGAAGTTCACAGAAAGTAACTGTTGCCTATGACAGCTTTCCAATTTCCAATTACAAATCAAGGTACTTAAGGAAAATCTTGCAAAGAGTTTAGCGTCATTGAAAGAATATGATGTTTTGGGGGTCTTCTTTTTTCATATCTTATCCCTGAAGCACATCAAGTTATAACTTAATTGCTACCTTTGGGAGACTTGTTGTAGTTACCGTCTTATTTATTGTGTTGATAATTTTAAAAATTAGTGTTGGAATATTCATTATGTATTGTTATTTGAACGAGAATTTTGAAAAAAAATCAGTTTTGCAGGTTCCGGAAACAAGTTCGGCTGAGGTTTTAATTGCACGAATGAGCCTAACCATCCTTGGTATTATATTCGGCTCATTAAAGGATAGTCGAACTGTCCTTGGCCTTTGATTCGGCTTATTCGTGTGATACAATTATCAAGTCGAACTTTCTAACATTTCCTCAGGCTTGCCAGGCACATGGTTTGGCTTATTCGATATATCATTAATTAAGCTGAACATATGTATATTTAGTTCGACTGATAATTTAATCGGCCGAACTATTCACATGTAATATGGTTCGGCTATAAAACTTATCAGCGGAACTCTTCATCGGTACGAGAAATAAACCCTGATCCCCTCCAAACAAAAATGGTTTTTAGAGAAATAGTTTCTCTTAAATACTAATCAAAAAACTAAACACTAATCATGTGAGGACAGTTTTGCCTGTTTTTCTTGGGGGCTACAGTGATTTAATGGGGACTGTGGTCTCCAAAAGTCGTCATGGTTTTTGCTTTGTAACTGTGACGACTTAATAAAATCGTCATGGTTTTTGCTTTGCAACTGTGACAACTTTTGGAGGACCACAGCCCCCATTAAATCACCGTAGCCCCCAAATAAATCAGGCAGTTTTGCTATTAAAAGATTATTTTGAATAAGGTGAGGGCCTCTGGTTTGTCTTACTAGACAGGCTCATCAATTTCATGAGAGGGCCCAAATTCAAGTTCAGTGTTTATACATGGCCCGACGAGACACCGAAAGTGTCCAAAATATTAGCCAGATTTCTGACCTCAGTTATAAATGCCTTGCAAAAGATGAAACAATCATCGGCAAACAATAAATGGGATACAGTGGGACAATTCATGTTGCATTTATACCAGATAAGAGGCCTTGTGTTTCAGCTAAAAGGAGGATTCTAGACAGACTCTGAGATTCTAATCTTAAAAGATCAAACCCTTTTTAGGCAATTATGTTATATTTATGCAAACAAGAGTTACCAGATTATTTGCCTGGCTAATTTAGGGGCGAGCCCATTTTTAATAGGGGCGAACAGTTCTTCAAATATCCCACCCCAGTTTATAAGGAGTGTTAAAACTTTGTGCAAATACTAAAAAGTCCTTACACTAATTTTACTACTAATTTAACTACATAATTAATCAAAAAACACCCAAACAAATACCCTCTTCTATATATCCTTATCAACAAACACTCTTCTTCTCTCTATTTCATTTCTTACTCTCTAAAATCCATTTTCAAAAAAATTAACACATTCAAAATTCGGATTTTGAAGAAGCTTGGTTTGTTGATTAACTTACGTTGCAAACAAAGATGGTTGGTCAAACACAATCGAATAATGGTTTATTGGTTTATGTGAGAAGAGGAAGAAGAGGAAGAGTTTCATCAAGATCAAGTGTTATGGAACAACCCGAGCTTGAAGAACTACAAGAACAACAACCCCATCAGCCATTCATGGAAGAGTCGCCAATTAGGAGGTTAGTTTGCTACAAACACTATGATTCGCATGATAATAGTAATTTTTTTTTTGTAGTTACAGAAGAAAAATCGTCGAGGTTTATCTCACAACCATGCCGATTGTTCATGTTCTGGGCACAAAATTTGTAAAACTCGTCATGATCTATGAACTTATCATGACGACTTAGAAAACATACCATACTGTATATGCTTGGTTCCCTAAGTCGTAGAGGTTATATATAGGTCTGCGACGATTGTTCATATTCTGGGTACGAAAATTTGCAACTCGTCATAATCAGAGAACTTATCCTGACGATTTGTTTCCAGTATTTCATGCCGTATTTGTTTTGATTTATTTGGTCGTAAAGGTTTAAGTTAGGTATGTAACGATTTTACAGTTAGAAAAAGCAAAAATGGTTATACTTTTCTTTTAGAAGTCGTCACATTTGTACACAAAAGCATGACGATTTGTTTGTTAGGTAAAGAGTCGTCAAGTTGTTCATCCTTACCGTGACGATATTGATGGATGGTCTTTGTTATGCTATACAGCCTTGGAGAGCCGAGTGCTCCACAGAGTGAGCTAGTTCCATTTCCACTCCCACTACTAACCGAGGAAAACGTTGTTGAACATAATTTTGTTTTCATACCATTGTTTTCAACACATAATGTAGTCAATCTTCGACGAAAAAGAGTTGGTGACATGGAACCGTTGCTTTGTTGTTTTTGTTCAACCTGTCTAAGGGTGATACGCCACAACAACATGATTGAGAGATCTGGGGATGTAACCAGATCTGGGCGTGTTATCAATCCTAATGAGTGAACTTAGAACAATCTTTCCTTAAAGTGTTTTCAATTTCTTTAGTTGTTTTCTCGTACATTCTACTTATTATTATGTTAGTGATGATTTTGGTTTGTGTTCTCTCGTACATTATACTTATTATTATGTTTGTGATGATTTTGTTATTTTGTCGTACGTTCGACCAAATCGTCATAATATTAACCACAACCTTGACAATATATTTCATGGTCATTGTTATTTTGTCTAGCCTTGAAGAGCTCAGCCCTCCTCGGTATCCATTAGGTTCAGAGGTTCATCCACTTGTGATTGAGACACGACGTCAAATGAATGAACTCATTGATCGACCTCCCCCCACGACAATTGTGGGGGATTATGTTCCTGAATATCTTCCTGGCCCCAGCCGTCGTCAGTATCCAGTAATTCCATTTGCTTCTGAGCTTTATCATCAAAACCCACCACCAATTCGCGAGGATGATCCACGTGTGATTCCTCAACGTCATATGTATACACTACGTCAGGAAAAGCCCCACTATAGCTGTTGTTGTATTGAATATGATAGGGTCGTACGCATCAACATGATTCGCGGCCAAAAGATGGTGGATACGAAGGGACGACGCGTCTTTAATCCTTACGAATGAACTTATGGCAACCTTTCCCTACGTATTTTGTATTAGCTTTAGTTGTTGAATTGGGTTATTTTGTTTGTTGAATTAGTTAAACTTTTCTATTAAGTAAATATGGTATGCTTAAGTTATATTATACATTCATTTGCAGACGTTTGAGGTTTTCATAAGCTATTGGTAACCATTAAATTATAATGACTCAAACTCTGCACAAAAATTGTCAAAGAATCAGAAACAACCGTGACGAAAAGGCTGAAATCGTCACATAGTATTTATAAAACTTGACGATTTCTGTTGCAGTTTGAACCTACTCTGTATGAGTTTCATACGAAATCGTTATAGCTTACAGTCAAACCATGACGATTTACTGTGGTTTAAAGTTGTGTCGTTTTGTTATATCCTATTAGCCTGACGATTTGCTGATACAACCACAATTAGGACGCTTTAAATACCTAAGTTGTCATGGTTATAAAAACGTATGTGACGATTTAAAGGATTTATCCAAAAGTCGTCTTTCAAGGGACTCAACACATGACGACTTACACTTTAACCAAATACCCTGACGATAGCATATTTTAAGTCGTCATATTAGGCACTCAAACCATGACGATTTAAGTTGTTCCAATTTCCTTTCTCTACACAAGTTTTGTGCAAACACGTCAGGGTTCAACGAGATAACATGACGATTTATGTATTAAGTCGTCATGTTAGGCACTCAAACCATGCCGATTTAGGTCCTTCCAAATTCCCTCCTCTGCCCAAGATTTGCGTAAAATCGTCATGGTTTGGACCCATAATCATGACGATTTGGTCCTTATTCGTCATGGTTCTGGCAGTTACCTTGACGATTTGGGTTGTGATCCTTTGAACTTTTGAAGAAACTGTACTCAAAAAAGAAAAATGTAGTAAAGAAAACACTTACAAAAAAGTTATAAATACTTAATAAATTGCACTCCATAAGTTTGATTTTCACATAGAATGTTCAAAATATAGTTGTCCAAACAACTCACGCACTACTTGTCAGGAATGTTAATACTACGCAAAGCGTTATCGGTTATCGCCCAAAGTTGCAAACAGAACTCGTAATTCTTCTTCCACTCCAGAGCACTTAAGGTAAAAGTACCTTTGGAATTATGCAGGTGCACTACTTGTCAATGCAATATCCCTATCCGTTATTATCACCCCCAGAGTTTGACCCTTGTAGATTTTTTTCAATTCGTTTAGTGCCCACTTGTAGTCGTCCCTTGTCTCGACAGTAAATGCCAATTTCTCTGATGTCTGACCCACGATGTTCAATAAAGGAAGATTGTACTTATTGGTTTTATAAGTGCAATCCATCATCAATATCTGAGGGAAGCACAGAGCTAATTCTATCATCTTGGGATGAGCTAGGAAAATGTGTGTTACCTTGTCTTTCATCCCGACCCTTTGATTAATGTAATAGTTGTGTTTCTCTGCCAACCAAACCGATTGTTGCATAACCAATCTTCCATCCCATTCCTCCCTTCGTAACTTTGCTCTAGCGTTGTAAATTTGGGATAGTGTGTAAAGGTTGCCTTTGAACTTCTCTTTAATCACACTCAGAATCTTTTGCGGTGCAATTCATCTCCCTCACTATATCAATTTCCGCTTGACTCAACTTTGCAACATAAGCATATCCAACAAGAGAATCAGGTTCCGGATGGTTGCGCCAACCACATGCTATTCTATTCAAATACCACCTATTGTCACTACCCCTCTTCTTATTGAATATCATCCTGAAAGGGCATTCCGTCTTCTTTGAGTTAGTCCTGGACACTTTTCGCTTGGTGGTCTTCCGCACGTACACATCACCCTTTTGCCTGTGACTTTCAAATTTGCGTCCATGCTGGCAAATCATTTGAACATAAGTCTTTCCTACACTGTTACTCTTCACAACCACGCACATTATTTCTTTTGCTTTCGTTTTAGCTCACTCTATCGCTTCATCTCTACTTTCCCATGTCTACATTAACAAAGATGATAAATTTCAAACAAAGGACAAAAATCAAGTGACATGGAAACATGTGCGAAAAAAACAAAGGTGGCATACCTCATTAGTCATATAAAAGTCGGTGGTATCTTCAGTTCTCATTTTGAGGGCTTCTGGTTGATTGTCTACTTCCTCCGCATCCAACAACGGTAACTACATAGAAAGAGGTCGTCAGAAATACCACAAGAGTCGTCAAGTTGTTTCAAATTGTATGCCGACTTAAGTATTTCAAAAGGAAATCGTCATGGTTTTCAAAAATATCATGACGATTAATTTGGTTTTGGGGACAGAGAGGATATTTTTGAGACCCCAAAATCGTCACAGTTATAAACACAACCATGACGAGCCGCATTTAATGGCCCCACGTAAATTTGCATGCCATAAAATCGTCATGGTTTGGACCAAAACAATGACGATTGTTCATCTCTGAGTGTGTTTCAAATACAGAGTCGTCATGATGATCAAAAATTCCTCGACGATTTACAAAATCGTCGAGCTTTCGACACAGAGTATGACGGCTCTGGTTTCGAAACATGCACAATTTTGAAGATTTAAGGAATTTGACAAATAATCACGACATTTTAGGATGCATACCTCGTTGTATTCACCATTGGGTTGTTCATTTGAGTGTTTTTGAGACTCGTTTGCATCAAAAGGATCTTCATACCCAAGAGAGTCTTGTTCTTCATTGTACAATCGAGTTTGATCGTGCAACATATCATTAGCGGCTTCATCTTCTATATTATTGAAACATGATTGATCAACACAACTTAAGAGAAGCTCACGATCGTTTTTAGGACTTGAATCACTCATTTTGGGTAAACCCAAGTTTTTCCCCCCTAAACCCTCTCCTTCTTCTCTCTCCAAACAAAAAATTCTAATTTCAAATTTTTTTGATAACCATAATATAACCCTTCACACTAATAATTTTTGCTAATCAAATTTAGTTAACATCTAATCATATCATTAATCTCTACTACTAGTGGAAAATGAGGGTTTTAGAACTGACTAGGGCTTTTGTAAAAGAACTGACATTGGCCGTTTCGTGTCTAGCCCGGTCAAAATCCGTTATTTCCCTAATAAAAAAGCGGAAAAGTTAAATATTTGTTTCAATCCGTTCTTTCATCAACGGTTAGAGATTGACTTCTTTATTTCAACGGTGTGATGAAACCAGCCCCTTTTTTTGTCAGTAAAACCTTATCTCTTTCTCTTTCTCTCTCTTTCTCTTATCTTCTTGTTCTCTCTCATAGACGAACTGAAACCTCTCGTTTTTTTTCTCTCGATTTTCTTGATTTCTCTAGTCTTGCATCGAAAACTATGTGGGTTTATTGGTGATTTGTTGTAAAACACGTTGATGGTGGGTGTTGATTATTGTGGTGGCGGAATAGGTGGTGTTCTTGTTTTCTTAAATTCCTTTCTTGTTACTTCTCTATTTGCTCTGATTTTCTTCTAATTCTTAAATTCCGATTTCATTTTTTTCAGATTCCAGAACCCTATTCTTTTAGATCCCAGTAAAGCAAGATGGCTACTGCTACCATCAATCATCACCAATATTCTGAAACTCAAGATAATACACATCTTCTACACAAAAACCTAGAGCATATGAGAGGTCTAGATGCGAAATCAGTAACATACCGATTAGTTCTTGTTATTACGTATTTAAAATACTGAAACCTAAAATTTGAATCGGTATTTTGGGTTTGTATTTCTAAGAAGAAAACCCTTGTTTGTTTATGCATAATTAGCGTTCTGATAGGATTACAAGGATTACGAAATTGGGTTTTTCAAAAATCTGAATTTCAAACAAGTAAAACTAGATTCTCAATGTGTGCATATTAAGTTTTTTGTATGTATGATAGATGTAGAAGTAGAAGTCTATTGCACATTTGCAGCATCATTGAGGTATTCATTCTACTTGGGTAATAAATTATTACAGTTTTTTTAGCTGAATTGTGTTTATAGTGTAATGGGGTTTATGAATTTGATAGTGGATTGATGGAAAATGATGGGGTGGGTGACGCATCATTGCACAGTTGAAAGTTAATGGATATAGATTGATGCTTGTTATTTTAGTTGCTTCATGTATTTTCTGGTATTGGGTTGTGGAATATACTGACGATATGTTGTGTGCTTTGGGCAGGCAAATACTGTACATGGTGCATTACGTGGGTTAGAGGTAAGTAAGAACATGGTGTAACTGCTTAGTATAGCTACGGGACGTAAAGGTTTCGTGACTGTGTACTTGAACTCTTTGTAGGCATTCAGTCAGCTGTGTTCATTCAACTTTGGAACAAAATCTGTACAAATTTACAAGGCGCCCTGGTGTAAACATGATGAATCAAAATTTGTATTTCTTTGCACTTTTTGTAAGTTGGTTTAGATTGTTTATTGTTGTTTTGCATTCATACCTTTTGCATTCTTTAAATTTCATTTTTGTAAGTAGGTGCTACTGCTATCAATACTGTTAGTTGGTTCGACGTTTGCTGCTGCTTACCTTGCAGCTGGTCGCTTTTTGACCTTTGATGCACTTGACATGGCTTCATTTTTGTTAACAAATACGAGCTGGACACTCGTTTGTTAACAGAATTTTCTCACTAAAATCAAGTAGAAATCCATGATAAGACATGTGTAGGTGATGTCGTAAGGGTGCTTAACTTTACAACAATAACACCTTTGATTTCTTTGTGGAGTCTTGTTATTTTATTTATCATTTAATTTAGTCCTAGTAGTTTATTGTAAATGTTCTTGCACACATCATTCTAAATAGGAGTTGCAACTGCATTTCGAATACTTATCATTTTTGGGAAAAAAAAGTGAAGGAATAGGTTGACCATGTCTGGGTTTTGGTTTGCTGTTGAGAATGAGAAATCATCAGGATTTTGGTCTGCTGTCGTTTCATTCATGTATCTGAATAGAGGTATTCTACTGACTATATACCACTCTGTTTTTTGTTTGTTTGACCATCAGTTTTCTTGACACTGATTGGAGGGGTACAACAGGTTGATGCTTGTGGTACAACAGTCCGAGGGTATTCTCGCTTGCTTCTAGTTGGGGACCCAGGTACTCGCGTTCTTTTTCAAAACTATACAGTTCTTTTTGACTTTTTTCTAGGAATCAGATAGTAGATTGCATTTGTTTACAATATGGTCACTGTCACATATGGAGTCCAATGAAGATCGTTCCCCCCACCCAGCAGGAAGTCATCTTTATAAAATTATATTCACATTGTTCCTAATTTTATAACCCTTGAACTGTTGGCTGAGATTTACAAATAATGTTCGTGTTCTGAGTTCTAACTTGTGTACTCCTTCACAGGTACATAAATGGATTAACTAGTTTGTGCAAGTTGTCACACCTTATTGACGTACATCGCTGGAGGAAAAGAGTTCGATGCTTTTGTTGCTGCATGGTCAATATGGCTATCAAAGGTACTTGATTACACACTCATGTTGCTCCAGAGAATTCAGCTATGTTTCCTTTACTCTATATCAGAATTTAGAGAAGATGGAAAATAAAAAAGACTATAAACTGGACTAACGAATGAATTTGAGGTTATGGTTTCCTTTGTATACCTCAAGTGAAAACAAACAAAATGTAGTATTCTAAGTGCTCACCACTGTCGGAGTCTTTAAACGTATAACAAATACTGTTTTGTAGATTACTATTTGAGGGAACCTCATCTTGTTGCCACTCTTTTATACCTATTAAATGATGTATGTTTCAATGGATATTGCAGGTTTCTCCAAGCACAAACGTAAGTTCAGTACTTGAGTTTCCCTAGACAACTATAATCCGGCGGTTCAAGATAAGGAAGCAACACCTCGGGAGCAGCAGCGGTTGATCTTTGCTGGTAAATGTTGGAAGATGGAAGAATTCTAGATGACTACAACTTCCCAATCAGTGCAACATTGAAGAACTCTAGTTGTAAGAAAATGTTGGAGTACTGTCCTTAGAACTTACTAATATTACTAGTTTGAATCTTTTTATTTTTCACTACACGAATTCCAGTTTTTACCAACAGCAGCATTAGTCACGGTTTGCATTTCAGCAATGCGCATACGCTGTTGGGAAGCTCGTAACGTCTTCAATGGTTACTGAAAATGCGATCTGTTACAGTGCTCCGTGTTTTTGTTGGTGCAATTACCCGCCTACCCTCAATATTTGGGTGCACTTCCTAAGTTAGCCTCGACTTTTCTTTACCCCGCCCCACTTTTGGGCTGATGAAATTTCAACCCCAGCATCGTAACAGAACCAGATTTTTATTTCAACGGATTAACTTAATACCACAAATCCAAAAATAAGAAAACCCAAAAGAAAATCAACTGAAATTATCAAACCATTTATTATTTCTGAATTAGCTCAGCTGTATGTCCAACACCAACAACTTAAGCTGCCACATCCACTCATTTCTCTCGCTGGTTTCTTTTTCTCCACCGGATTCTTTTCTATCACCAGCTTCTTTCCCTGCCGACGTCGATTTTGACGGCCAAATTCGTCGAGCACAGTGAGATTTAGCGTGCGGGAACTTCATCAACATCATTGAATCAATCAAATCTTCTATGAAATATCGATTTGGAAACTGGTTTGAGTTTAGTCGATTTCTTATAGAAGGATTAAAACTGATTTCAAATTTTGGATCTGACGATGCTCTATTGGTTAAGGTATTTCACTTGTATCCCTTTGAATTGGAAATTTACAACATCTATAGTTGAAACCATTGAGTGTAATGATTAAATTTCTGGTTATGAGTATTGAAGGTCTGAATCTCTCAGATATGTTTGCTGTTGTAGGATTTTTGTTGATTTGTCTGATTTTTGCGTTTGTTGATTGTCATTAGAAATGTAGATGTGTTTTAAGTTCATGGTAGTCTGTATTTCCATGTGATTGTAGGTGTGGTTAGTTCATATATTGTACTCTGGTTTGATAATGTTACACTGAAAAGTTTACACATTAGGTTGATGTACTTTGTCCAGGACATATTATAGGGCACCAAAGAAATCATACAGAAAATCTAAAACATTACAGCCAACTAGTTATTCATAAGCAAATCTAAAGATAAACAAGCAAAAACATTACAGCCTCCATAGACTTAAAATAACACTCTGAAACTGAAAACTGCTTATTTCCTTGGCCTGCATCGAAATTTATGTCAGAGATCATAGTCAGTGACCGAGCTACATTCTCCACTTCCCTGTCCTGCAATCTACTAATGATATATAGACTAAGGGAAACAACTCTAAGTTCTCGACTGTTCAACCAAGCATCCTTCCAAAGCATATATTTCATTCCTATACCTCCCAATCTATTTGGCCTGCAATGCCTTGTTCTAAAACTTCAACTTCTTTATACCCACACCACCACTAGAATACCTAGACACGTCAATAACAATCAAAGAAACTACAACAAAATTTCCTTAGCCTACATTGAAATTTATGTCAGAGATCATAGTCAGTAATTGAGCTACATTCTCCACTTCCCTGTCCTGCAATCTACTAATGCTATATTAAGGGAAACAACTCTAAGTTCTTGACCGTTCAATCAAGAATCCTTCCAAAGCATATATTTCATTCCTATACCTCCCAATCTATTTCGCATGCAATGCCCTGTTCTAAAACTTCAACTTCTTTATACCCACACCACCACCTTCATTCTAACAGGATTATCCTAAGAACAACAGTTGCAGTAATTATCAACAATAATCAGAATTCTCATGATTGGACTATACATAATTCTCACCACACAACAATTTAACAGTAATTCAAACAAAAATTAAACCATTAATTTTAACTTAATGTATTAAACCCCAAAATATTTAACTTCAAACATGCAACCAATAACAGCATCCCAAAATATAAATCCTTAAGCACAAAATAACTTAAAAAACCACAACATTGTTTAGGAATGGAAGAGAGACTGTAAAGCCATAAGAATAACATACCCAATGTACTGCAGCACCATCATCCCTAAAAGTTTGTTGATCAATTGGGGATTAATAACATGTTGCATGGGCAGGAATCTCCCCACATTCCTTGATCTCCCCTGGATCATCTCTATTTCCTTCATGAATCTGCTCTTTCTTCTTTCTGCAGCTGGCCATCTCCTTCTAGGATTTTCATCTCCCTTCCCATCCACTTGATTGTAGAACTCAACAATTGGACCCATTGGATAGGGGATTTGCATGTATTCCTGGAAATGAGATTTTTGATTTCCATGCTTGCAAGGACCTGTGTAGTACATACCCTTTATCTCCATGTTTGCAAGGACCTTTCTGATCATCATCTTAATTAATCTCTTTAAGAAATTTTGATTTTTTTAATCTCTTTTCTCTCTAACTCTTGGTTTTCTTCTTCTGACTTTGGGTGAATAAGGCTTAATCATTTACTTTTGCAGGAGTGGTTTCTTTTCACATTCTTCTAGAAAAAAATGCTAGGATTTAGAAAGAAAAAAAAAACAGATTTTGCAGAATATAGAACTTTTTCTTGTCAGGGCATTTAGAGTGAATGCTAGGATTTAGAAAAAAAAACAAACAGATTTTGCAGAATATGGAACTTTCTTGTCAGGGCATTTAGAGTGAATGTTAGAATATAGAAGAGAAGCAGATTTTGCAGAATATGGAACTTTCTTGTCAGGGCATTTAGAGTGAATGTTAGAATATAGAAGAGAAGCAGATTTTGCAGAATGTTGGCCGGACCTGTAATTTGGCCAGACCTGTAATTTGGACGGACCTATAACTTTTTCTTGTCGGGCATTGATGGTTTCAATGTCACTTTACAATGCTTGTGTTTGAATTGGTTGATTTCAAGTTCAATTTGGTGTTTCCTAGTTATCCTACACTGCAAAGTTCTCTTAACCTACACCACTGTTAAACGGAAATTAGATTAAACACCAATAACATAAACCCATGCACATTCAATCCGGCCGATAATACAACCCAAAAAACACCAAAAACATAAACCCATAAACATTTCTATGATACAGAACATCCCAAGTAGGACTCTTAAATTGAACCAGTCTGATTGATCCTACTTGCGAAGTGGAACAGACTACCCATCGAAATCACTGTCCTCCTCATCTCCGCTTACCGATGAAGCTGCCGAACCATAATCTGCATCACTTACTTCTTCATCTTCTTCTTCCTCCAGAGGCTCACCATCAGATCCAAGCAAAGGCTCTAGCATGGTTATTGCAAAAACCTTTCGGTTATGATTCTTTTCGGCTAAGAATTTTCGAAATAGAGATTCCTCTGCTTCATGTGCTGCCTCTGCTTCCAGTTCCAGATCAAATGAGTCTTTGGAGGCTTCAGAATCCCCATCAATACCATCCCCTGCTTCTACCTCTTCTTCCTCATCACTATTATTTGAGTCGGAGGGGCTGAGAACAGTCGTACATAACTTCAATCTCTCAATCCGTTCTTGCCTCTTTCTAGCCTTGCGAGCAGCTCTTTTCTTCTTCCAGAGAGAAAATTTTGGTTCATGGGCAGCAACTTGTCTCTCCAAGTTTTCTCTCCAAAGTTTGGTGTGTAAACTCTCAGGCTTCACCATTTTTCTCTCTCTGTTTTGGTTATCTCTCAGTTTTTTTTTGCCTTTGATATCCCTTAATTTTAGTCTTCTTATATATTGTGCAATATATATCTAGAAATTAGGTCAATAGCTAGAGATTAGGTCCACGATGTTTGCGTATTCAACGCTGGTAGTCAGTCATTGCCAAGAGCAATATCAGCAGTCATTACGTGTGGTTAAATCTAGCTAATCACAGCGCTGCAAAGTCTTATCAGTTATTTTTTTAAGCATTCAGTCTTATCAGCTATTAAAAATGTTAGAATTATGGACCTACTCCTATTTATGTTTGCCGGTTTTTTTTCACCCAAATGGTCAATATGGGCCGCCTGTAGAAGCTTCGAATGAATATGGCCCCCATGAATATACTTTCCGATAATTTTGGCCGGATTACATTGAGGTTGTAACAAAAAGTTTAATTAATCAATAAAAATGACACAAGTAAAAAATTTCAACTCAAGATAATTTTTCATTAATTGGAAAACAAGTACAATGGAATAAATTTTCCTTAATTGAAGCAACAACAACTACATTGCAAAGAAGAAAATAAAACAACAATTAATCTACTAAACATACCATGACACTGCTCTAATAACATTTCATAACGCCGCCTTGTATCTCCTCATTCTTTCATAACATTCAACAAACATGAAATCCCGGTTATTGAGTTCACGATATTTAGCCATAGCTACATTGACCATTTCTTCGTGTGATGCATCTAGATTTTTTTTGCGCATAGCTTTCTTAATTCGGCGAAACTCGGTCATGTCTCTACTG
>JAJJMA010294490.1:0-20481 GCA_023529015.1 Papaver nudicaule
AATCTGATAACCGGAGTAGGCAAGTGATCGGTCCAACTCAAGACAAGACTTGGTAAATCCCCTGGATGGATAATGGACCAACTCGACGGTTATTAATAACGTACTTCTTGTGTTTGCTTTAATTATATAATCAAATAATATAATGCGGAAAGTAAAGCACACAAAACACCAGAGATTTTTTTAACGAGGAAACTACGACCTGTATAAAAACCTCGGGACATCGTCCAGATTGAACACCACATAGTACTAACTGTCTACAAACACTAGCCTACTATAAGACTTCGGTCTGGGATGTAGCAAAGACCAACTCCATCCCTCCAAGCGAATTGGCTACTGTCGCGTTCCTTACGTCTCTAGATCCCCCAAATATCTTAACGCACTTGATTCCCGTAGCTGACGTGCTTTACAGGCCTAGGAGTTGCTTTAACCGCTGTTAAAGGCTTATGTCAACAATACCAGCTTTGCAACCTTAATTCCGACTGTATGTTTCGAACTGTCCTCTTCAGTTTAACATACGTAAAGTGACTTCCTTCGGATTGCTCCAGGTCATACGAAAATCTACTTACAAGCGGGGGCTGACAAGTAAACCGAGTAAACTATGCCCAACTTGTCTCTACCTCAGTTGTAAAAAGAATCACTTAAGAAACTTATACAACTGGAGTTAACTAGGTCTTACAACAACAAGTGCAGCCATGCGTTGCTTCCTTCAACCTTGTATGTAACGTATCAGTTCTTGAATAGCCTTATTGAATAAGAGGACTATCGGATAGACAAGAACGTGATCAGGTTACCAAGGTTATAGGTTAATCTGATAACAACCACAGAGGTACGTTATCGCCTACCTGTGCTTCCCAATTCTCAAGAGAAGTCTTTATAGTCGTTAGGTAAATCCCACAGAGGAACTGCTACCTAATAGAGGATGACTATACCACAACAAGCTTACACCTAAGTATAAATAGTTTACGATCAATTCCACAGAGAAACTTCACGTATGCTTGATGCTTGTGGTTTTCATTCTTTAATCCTCTATTTATAGCACTCAATAAGATAGGTTGCTTGGGAATAAAGCAACTAGTTTCTTAACCTACAAGTTATCAAGTGTCCGTGTAAATGAACCCGTTACTTGGCTTGCACTCAAAGAAACCCTAGATTTATCTTAATTGGAAATCTTTTATCATTTATCTGTCAAGTGTTTTATTAGCTCAAAAACACTTCAAGATAGATATCCAACAAATCAGGGATAATCTTTATCTTATTGACTCATCGAGATTCGTTAGATGAACCACATAAGATATTATGATAAGCACAAGTCCAACTATAAGAGGTAAATAAGTCAAATGTTTAACCCGCGTGAAATTCCAGAAGAATATTCACGTGGACGGTTCGTGAACCGTCCGACTGGATTCCGACCAATTCATCGAATATGTGGTTCACGACGCACGTGTACAGATCAACGTTTTGGGACTCAAAAGAAAATTTCGGAGTCACTGTTCACGAACCGGTTCGTGAACCGCCGTTGCCCAGATTAGGGTTTAACTGGATCCGCTGGAAGTTCTAGGCTGGGCCAGTACTTAGACGTGTTATTACGCCCTCACCTATAATCCACTAGACTCTGCTCTAGAATACTCCTTTAGATTCATTCGTTTCCTACATGTGATTTGCAAGCAAACCTTTGCACTGGAAAGGGTATCGAATCTATCTCATGCATCTTGTAATGTTAGTATTGTGGGAACAAATACTAACATAACTCATGGTTATGTAGACAAGAATACAAAATCTCAATCGCTATAACTCTACTAAAGTAGCCGACTATTTCGAAAGATAGAATGAGTAGAATAGAAGAATTTCCATAAAAGTCATAACTCCTACTAACCTTTTGTCGATGAAGAATATTCGATGTCTTCTTTATATTCACTGTCTTCGTCTTCAAGGTCTCTACTACTTTTTCTATATCCCAATTCTGAAATCTAAACTCTAGTAGGCTAAATCAAGAATTGTGTTTTGACACCTAAAACTGACAACCAACTTGACATACCAACGCTAGTGGGTTTGACCAGACAATTCCCTAACGATCTCCCATTTAGGCAATTTTAGTGGCAAAACCAATTACATATGGATTCAAAAGTTATACAATAAAGATCTTGATTTCTTGAATTCTTCAGCTTCTCCTTTGAGTCTTGATGTGTTCGCTTAACTCTTGTTGAAAAATTCGTAGACAACACCACAACATATCCAGCTCAAACAATCACAAAGGTACACTCGAGCTTACATGGGTTAATATGTTAATCTCACATGTTGTTTGTGCATAGAGTAAGAATAAGAGCAACTTTAAAGTTCGTGTACCAAAACTTATAAAGTGATTCTACTCATTCTCGATACGAAGCTCCCCCTTAATCTTTATACCTCTTTTTGCCAGATTGGTTTGAAGCCCAATATTTACTTCCCCTTACTTGATACTTTCGACAAAGTAAATAAGTAAGCAATACGGTGTTCTCCCCTTATGGTTATGAACCACAAGAACAAGAAACCATATGTATTCTCCCCTTATTTGTCACCAAAATATGACAAACTAGTTGAGACTTAGGGATTCAAGCCTATAGAGATAGTCAAGTCAAGGATTTACTCGCATATCAAATTTAAGATGACATAACTAGGAAATCAGAACGAGGATTTCTAAGTTGATTCATCTCTGGAGAAATATAGATACACTTTTCTCCTAGTATTCCACATCCACGCTCCCCAAAAAGATTTGTTATTAAGCGCAAACTCATTTAAGAACTCTCCCCCATGTGGTGTTATTCGATAAAGAACAACTACAAAGCCTAACTTGGACAAACAATTTAATGTATCCAGTTTTTTTTGTTTACAATCTCCTTTCCTAAGCCAATTTTTTGGAAAAGAGTATATGATTTTTAAACTTATGGAAACCCTAAAATTTATTTAATCAAAAGTTTTTTGATCGTGAGAAAAAGCATAACTTTTGTAACATGATACAACTTTGTGTTATCACCGAAGCAATAAAAGTTTTGTTTTGCAATAAGACTGAGGTAGACAAATCAAGTATTGCAAACATCATTAATAATTATCTGAAAAGAACTTTTATTAATGAAATAAAGTAGTACATGTTGAAAAACTATAAAAAGCATGAAAAGGCAAACTACTTTTAGATATAGTTTATATTCCTTAGGCAGAAGTAAGAACAAGTTCTCACAAGGAACCAACTAATCTAATTTGTTAGGGCATTGTCGGGTCAAACCCACTAGCGTTGGTATGTCAAGCTGGTTGTCAGTTTTATGTGTCAAAACCCAATTCTTGATTTAGCCTACTAGAGTTTAGGTTTCGGAATTGGGATATAGACTAAGTAGTAGAGACCTTGAAGACGAAGACTGTGAAGACAAAGAAGACATCAATTATTCTTCATCGACAAAAGTTTAGTAGGAGTTGTGACTTTTATGGAAATTCTTCTATTCTACTTACTCTATCTTTCGAAATAGTCGGCTACTTTAGTAGAGATACCAATAGCGATTGAGATCGTGTTCTTGTCTACATGACCATGAGTTATGTTGGTATTTTTTCCCACGAATACTAAGGTTACAAGAATGCAAGAAATAGATTCGATACCATTTGTCCATTGCAATGGTTTGCTTACAAATCACTTGTTGGATATGGGTGAATCTAAAGGAGTACTCTTGAGCAAGAGTCCAGTGGATTATATCTGAGGGCGTCTAACACGTCTAAGTACTGGCCCGGCCCAGAACTTCTAGCGGATCCAGTTACACCCTAATTCTGAGTAACGACGGTTCCAGAACCGGTTCGTGAACAATGACTTGGGATTTTCTCCTGAGTTCCAAAACATCAATTTGTACACGTACATGTACATGAACCTCAGATTCGATGTATTTGGTCATGATTCAGAAGGACGGTTTGCGAACCGTCCAAGGTGAATATTCTCCGGAATTTAAGGGTTAAACTCTGACTCCTATATCTCTTAGTTGGACTTGGTTATCACGAAATATCTTCTGTGGTCCATCTAACGATTCTCAATGTGTCAATAAGATAAAGATTATCTTTGGTCTGTTGGATTTCTATCTTGAAGTGTTTTTGAGCTAACAAAACACTTGGCAGATAAATGGTTAATGAATTTCAATTGAGATAAATCTCGGTTTACTTGGTTTGTAAGTTAGGGTTTTCTAAACTTGTAGGACAAGAAACTAGTTGATTTATTCCTAAGCAACCTATCTTATTGAATGCTATAAATAGAGGTTTCTAGAAAAAAAAACCAAAAGCATCAAGCATACGTGAAGTTTCTCTGTGGAATTGATCGTAAACTCGTTTCACTTCGGTGAATGCTTGTTGTGGTATAGTCATCCTCTATTAGGTAGCAATTCCTCTGTGGGATTTACCTAACGACTATAAAGACTTCTCTTGAGAGTTGGGAAGCACGGGTAGGAGATTGAGACCTTAGTGGTTGAAATCGGATTAACATGTAACCTTGGTAACCTGATCATGTTCTTGTTTATTCTGCGGTCATTCTCTTCTGATATAAGGCCATTCAAGAACTGATACGTTACACATAGGGTTGAAAGGAAGCAACGCACGGATGCACTTGGTGTTGTAATACATAGTTAGCTCCAGTTGTATAAGTTTCTTAAGTGATTCTTTTTACAACTGAGGTAGAGACAAGTTGGGCATAGTTTACTCGGTTTACTTGTCAGCCCTGGCTTGTAAGTAGATTTCCGTATGACCTGGAGCAATCCGAAGGAAGTCACTTTGTGTATGTCAAACTGATAGAGGACAGTTCAAACATACAGTTGGTAATTGAGGTTGCAAAACCGGAATTATTGACACAAGACTTTAACATCGGTTAAAGCAACTCCTAGGCCTGTAACGGACGTCAGCTTGGGGAATCAAGTGCGTGACGATCTGTAAGGAGTGCGACAGTAGCCATTTCACTTGGAGGGTGGAATTGGTCTCTGCTACATCCCAGACCGAAATCTTATAGTAGACTAGTGTTTGTAGACAGTTTGTACTGTGCGGTATTCAATCTGGACGAGATCCCGAGGTTTTTGGTGTCTTGTGTGCTTTACTTTACGCATTATATTCTCTGATTATATAATTAAAATAAGCACAAGAAGTACGTTATTACTAAACCTGATCCTTGTCCCCAATCCACCCATTGGATTTACCAAGACCCTGTCTTGCGTCGGACTGATCCTTTGAGATCCAAACTCAGATTAACAGATCTGGATATTGATTTTTTAGATCGTCCAGATCTGACCATAAGACTCACGAGCCCAAACGAAAAGTTGGTAATATTTCGGTACCCCTGCTTTTTCAATTGGTATCAGAGCCGGTGAACACATAAAAGACGTAATTGTCTATGTTTATCGAGGTTCGTGAGTTATGGCGTACATAAAAAATTGGTTTATCTCTACCGCCAATTTAGAATACCAGAGAATACAACGCTTAATTCTGAATTTGTTGGGTTCTGATAAGCTTGTAAATATGCTCGAGGATCATCGCAATGAAATCATGCGACTACATGCACTCGACAAATTAGAACTCATGGAACTTCTTGATCCTGAAAGATTTCAAGTTAACTTACTCTGCCGACTCCTCCAAGATCTTAATGTCAGCTTTGTAGAATACATCGAAAATATTCAGGAACAAAGAAGTAAGCTAATACACGATGTTTTAAATGCGGAAACCTTGGACGCATGGACAAAAAATGCCAACTTTCTGTGTCAAGGAATTTAAAACTTCCAAAGCATGCTTCCAATCTCATGAGTACCCCTTTGGCTAAACATAGGAAAATAAAGGCAAAAGACTATGTTCCAAAGGAAACCCAAGGCAAGAATCTATCTCACTATGGCAACTGTCATCCTGAGATCTGTGAGTATCCATATGCTCACGTCTACTCTCCCTAAAATCCATGGCAGGATTTTCTCATCATGTACCTACTTGTGTGATGAGAAAAATGTATAGGGAAGTAGGTGTAGATTCTTGTAGATTTATTTAGTCTTTTGGGTTTATTGGTAAAATACTTGTATGTCGAGCCATTGCTCCTACAAGATAAAGGATTTTTGATTTTTGTGTCTCTCAAAATCAAAATCATGGAGAATTAGTACCCTTGAGAAAATAACCTGTGAATATTATCTCAAAAGGGGAAAACACCTTAGTTTCCTAAAATAGAAACACATACAATTTCAGTTTTGTATAAACTCTTAGGAGCCCCATGCAGAAAGGAATTTGTATTAAGGTAAAACTTGGATTTATAAGTAAATACAAATTCTGATACAACTAGAATCTCGTGATTAGGGCTTACAGTCCCCTATATATATATCTGAGATACCGCACCACACAAAGACAGTTTATTATGCCTTCGTACAGTTCGTGAACCGCTGCCAATATAGATGTAAACTTTGATCTCATAGCATCTCTCACAGGTCTGTCCAATAAAGGTATTACACTACCAAGACTTGTGAATGCTAGACCAACCAACAGAGATATTTTCATGAAACTGATAGGTTGAGAAGTTCTATGGGATCGCAAGTTTCCAACAGAAGATCTATCTGTAGAGTTGCGAACCTTTGGGAAGTTTGGTGTGGCTAACCTATGTCCTTCCATGATGGTTAACTTTGTGTGGAGTCACGACTTTGCAGAATTGATTTACTATTAAGGAGCGGACGAGAAATAAACTTGTATGATATGATTGTATATTATATGAGGGTAATGACTCGTAATGGCAAAAACCTTGGGTTTCCATGTCTCATTGGAAGGATCTGTGATCTTTACAATGTTAAACCCTCGGGTAAACTGCTTGGTGAGCCTCAACCACTCATTGACAGCTCCATTTGCAAAATGTTGACTAATGTTAACAAACGCAAGAATAGTGATAACCAGGGTGATGAAGAATCAAGTCATTCTGCAGAAGAAACTCACAACAACAACGACAATGAAGTTGTGAACCTACTTCACACTGTTATCAAAAGACAGAAACGTCTTGAAGATAATGTCACTTGTCTACAGAAACAACTCGATCTACTTGCTTCAAAGCATCCTGATCTCAAATATAGGATGGATCTGACCATGGCAGTTTGGAGCAGTTCTGAAGAGTTAGAAAACACCACTGGCAGTGAACAGAGCTAAGTCTTTGTTTGTTTTCGTTTCTTGGTAGATTAGAATAGTTGGTTCCTTGTAAGAACTTGTTCTTACTTTTGCCTAAGGAATATAAACTATATCTAAAAGTAGTTTGCCTTTTCATGCTTTTTAGAGATCTCCAGCATGTACTACTTTATTCATTAATAAAAGTTCATTTTAGGTAATTATTAATGATGTTTGCAATACTTGATTTGTCTACCTCAATCTTATTGCAACACATAGCTTTTTCCATTACCTCGGTAGTGATGCAAAGTTATGTCTATTACAAAAGTTATGCTTTTTCTCACGATCAAGAAGCTTTTGATTGTATGATTTTTAGGGTTTTCACAAACTCGGAATCATATACTCTTTTCCAAAAACCTGGCTAAGGAAAAGAGATTGTAAACAAAGGAATACTGGATAACATTAAACTGTTTTGTCCATGTTAGGCTTTGTAAATTGTTCTTTATTGAATAACACCACATGGGGGAGAGTTCTTAAATGAGCTTGCGCTTAATAACAAATATTTTTGGGGAGCGTGGTTGTGGAATATTAGGAGAAAAGGGTATCTATATTTCTCCAAAGATGAGAACTTAGGAATTTTCGTTCAAATTTCCTAGTAAAACTGGTATGCGAGTACTTAGCTTAACCTATACTTTAGGTTTTTGAAACCTAGTCTCAAACTACTTTGTCATATTTTTGTGACAAATAGGTGGAGAATACATATAGTTCTTGTTCTTGTGGTTCATAACCATAGGGGGAGAACATCGTATGCTTACTTGCTGTACTTTTTCCAAAGTATCAAGTAAGGGGGAGTAAATAAAGTTAAGAAGAAGCTTCGTATCAGGTATGAGTAGAATCACTTTAAAAGTTTTGGTACACAAACTTTAAAGTTTGCTCAGATTCTTACTCTTTGCACAAACAACATGTGGGATTAGCATATTAACCCATGTAAGCTTGAGCGTACCTTTGTGGTTGTTTGAGCTGGATATGTTGTAGGTGTTGTCTACGAATTCATCAACAAGAGTTAAACGAACACATCAAGACTCAAGGGAGAAGTTTAAGAATTGAAGAAATCAAGATACATCTGGTTAGTACTTAATTGTATATCTTTTGAATCCATATGTAAATTGGTTTTGTCACTAAAATTGACAAAGGGGGAGATTGTTAGGGCATTGTCCGGTCAAACCCACTAGCGTTGGTATGTCAAGCTGGTTGTCAGTTTTAGGTGTCAAAACACAATTCTTGATTTAGCCTACTAGAGTTTAGATTTCGTAATTGGGATATAAACTAAGTAGTAGAGACCTTGAAGACGAAGACTGTGAAGACAAAAAAGACATCGAATATTCTTCATCGACAAAAGGTTAGTAGGAGTTATGACTTTTATGGAAATTCTTCTATTCTACTTACTCTATCTTTCGAAATAGTCGGCTACTTTAGTAGAGATACTAATAGCGATTAAGATTGTGTTCTTGTCTACATGACCATGAGTTATGTTGGTATTTGTTCCCACGAATACTAAGGTTACAAGAATGCATGAGATAGATTTGATACCATTTGTCCATTAATATGGGTGAATCTAAAGGAGTACTCTTGAGCAAGAGTCCAGTGGATTATAGCTGAGGGCGTCTAACACGTCTAAGTACTGGCCCAGCCCAGAACTTCCAGCAGATCCAGTTAAACCCTAATTCTGAGTAATGACGGTTCCCGAACCGGTTCGTGAACAATGACTTGGGATTTTCTCTTGAGTTCCAAAACATCAATTTGTACACGTACATGTACGTGAACCTCAGATTCGATGTATTTGGTCTCAGAAGGACGGTTTGCGAACCGTCCAAGGTGAATATTTTCTGGAATTTTCACACGGTTTAAACTCTGACTCCTATATCTCCTAGTTGGACTTGGTTATCACGAAATATCTTTTGTGGTCCATCTAACGATTCTCAATGTGTCAATAAGATAAAGATTATCTCTGGTCTGTTAGATTTCTATCTTGAAGTGTTTTTGAGCTAAAAAAACACTTGGCAGATAAATGTTTAATGAATTCCAATTGAGATAAATCTCTGTTTACTTGGTTTGCAAGTTAGGGTTTCCTAAACTTGTAGGACAAGAAACTAGTTGCTTTATTCCTAAGAAACCTATCTTATTGCTATAAATAGAGGTTTCTAGAATGAAAACCACAAGCATCAAGCATACGTGAAATTTCTCTGTGGAATTGATCGTAAACTCGTTTCACTTCGGTGAATGCTTGTTGTGGTATAGTCATCCTCTATTAGGTAGCAATTCCTCTGTGGGATTTACCTAACGACTATAAAGACTTCTCTTGAGAGTTGGGAAGCACGGGTAGGAGATTGAGACCTTAGTGGTTGAAATCGGATTAACATGTAACCTTGGTAACCTGATCATGTTCTTGTTTATTCTGCGGTCATTCTCTTCTGATATAAGGCCATTCAAGAACTGATACGTTACACACAGGGTTGAACGGAAGCAACGCACGGCTGCACTCAGTGTTGTAAGACCTACTTAGCTCCAGTTGTATAAGTTTCTTAAGTGATTCTTTTTACAACTCAGGTAAAGACAAGTTGGGAATAGTTTACTCGGTTTACTTGTCATCCCCCGCTTGTAACTAGATTTCCGTATGACCTGGAGCAATTTGAAGGAAGTCACTTTGTGTATGTCAAACTGATAGAAGACAGTTCAAACATACAGTTGGTAATTGAGGTTGCAAAACCGGAATCATTGACACAAGTCTTTAACAGCGGTTAAAGCAACTCCTAGGCCTGTAACGGACGTCAGCTAGGGGAATCAAGTGCGTGACGATCTGTGGGGGATCTAGAGACGTAAGGAGTGCGACAGTAGCCAGTTCGCTTGGAGGGTGAAATTTGTCTCTGTTACATCCCAGACCGAAGTCTTATAATAGGCTAGTGTTTGTAGACAGTTTGTACTATGCGATGTTCAATCTGGACAAGGTCCCGTGGTTTTTCTACAGGTCTTAGTTTCCTCGTTAAAAAAAATCTCTAGTGTCTTGTGTGCTTTACTTTCCGCATTATATTCTCTGATTATATAATTAAAGCAAACACAAGAAGTACGTTATTACTAAACCTGATCGTTGTCCCCAATCCATCCATTGGATTTACCAAGACCTTGTCTTGCGTCGGACTGATCCTTTGAGATCCAAACTCAGGTTAACAGATCTGGATATTGATTTTTAGATCGTCCTTATCTGACCATAAGGCTCACGAGCCCAAACAAAAAGTTGATAGTATTTCGGTACCCCTGCTTTTTCATAATTTATTATGAAAGAAGATACTAAAATAATTGTAGAATCTAGGTTTATTCAGCAGACTTGCTAGTAGAAGGCTTGTCATCTGTTTCCTTTGCATCACTGGAAACAACTTGGTCTTTTCTAGTGACAAGTTCGCTTATTTGTGTTTTCATGAGATTGAGCTCACTCAACACTGCTTCCATATGGGACTCAAGCAGATCCCAATCTTCCACAGTACTTGTATGCTGAGGAAACATACGGGTGCAATGTTTGATGAGATCATAAACAACATCACCGTTTCTCATGTCAGCTTCTTCCATATTTTGATAGATATAAGCATAATAGCAAGAAACTTCAGGCTCTCTTCCTTTGATGATTGGAGGAACTACATCTTCTTCCACCAGAATTCTTTTATTTCTACTTCCTGTCATGCCATTCTTTCCTATTGTTTCAGATTAAGAAAGCCGAAAAACACTTGAATGAATTAACCTTTCAGCTGTTGTGGTATTTATAAGAATATAATACCAGGAAGGATTGACTCAGGGTTGCATTCTAATTGTTGAGTATTTTCGAAAAAGAGAGATCTCGTTTTTCGTGAAGAGAATATGATGCCAGCGGGTGGATAGACGTTGCTTAATGAGTTTCTCGTACAGAAAAACACTCTTCGACGGTTCAGGAACCGTTTGGGTAAAAGATACCTATTCTTTTGAACCCGTCACCTCAGTGGGCTTAGTGTTTTTTATAAGAGTCCATACGATCCTCAATACAGTTTTTCCATGGCATGGAGCCATTAAACACTTAGAAAAATGTTTCCAAGTGGTAATGAATAGATCAGGGAGAAAACCCTGATTTAAAACATTCTTTATTCCCAGTACCAAAATAAGGAAGCTATTTTTAACACTAAAATTTAGGATTATGGTGAGCTCCTTGATGCTCACCATTCTTAGGCCATCGTCTTGGCCTTCTAGATGACGTTCCCTTAAAATTGGCATAGAAGTTATTGTCATCATGGTATGATTCAGTGTTGGAGGAACTTCTAGATTTTTTCCTATAGGGGTAGTTTCGCTTAGCGAAATCAGACAATAACTTGTCTAACTCCTCTTGAGTGACCAGGTTATCAAGATGTTGAGGCTGGTTTCTATTGGAGAGGTTGTCATGTTCAGAGATCTTTGTTGTGGTGTTTTAGATGAGGAGTTCACCTTGATCCACTGTTGATCGTTATGTCTCCGTTTTTCAGTAATAGTTCTGTCATGTTTCATGGGTGAAGGAGATCTCTTGGAGGCTTTATTTCTAGGGATCACCCGTGGATTAGGCCTGCAGAGTTCAGACACGTTTTTTATATCAAGGTTTAACGTGTGTTGCAGCTGATCATCTACTTATCCTTCTTCTGACTATTACAATCTTTTTTGAGGTGTCCTCTCTTTTTACAGACTCAACACGTTATCTCATGCCTTCTACCACCTCCTTTTGTATTCTTCTGGTCACTGTGATTATCTGAGGAATCAGATAATACGGTCACTACATCTGTTGTGACTTAAGGCTTTACCTTCTTTTTCTTAGTGGCTTTCGAAGTTACAATTGCTTCTTCTAATGTAGATGAGATACCTGGAGTGTGTGGATTTTGTATCTCACTTCTTGTAAAAGCCTTCTCTGATTTGTTATGGATTTTAGAAAGATCCATAAGTTTCAGATTTTCTTCTTCAAGAGTTCTGCTTCTTTTTTGAGCATTTGCCAAGTGATTTTCCACATCTCTCTTACTGATGAGGATTTGTTGAATCTCCAAATCGTGTTCTTCCGCAATTTGTTGTTCACGATTTTGACTCAGATTTAGAGCAGATTCTAGAGAAGAAATTCTTTCTTTCGAATCTCTGAGTTCTTGAACTACAATGTCCATCTTATGGAGTTGTTATTCTAGGAGTTCTTACAATGAGCATTCACGAGTGAGTGCATCATTGAGATCACTTAGACTTTGAACATATTTTTCTCCCAGAGATATTTATTTCTCTGTTTGTTCAATATTGAAGTCTCTGGGTGTAGGATCATTCTGGGTTACTGCAACTTTTATGAGATTACCAGATTTCTTCTGACTCTGTTGAGAAATAGATGGAGTGGATTTCTTTGGGACAGATAATCCTAATGACCTTGGGTAGTCAGAGCCTGATCCTTTCATTATTGACGTTATTTCGCGAACCTCAATAAACACAGACAGTTACGCCTTTAATGTGTTTACCGGCTCTGATACCAAATGAGAAAACAGGGGTACCGAAATACTACCAACTTTTCGTTTGGGCTCGTGAGTCTTATGGTAAGATATGGACGATCTAAAAAATCAATATCCAAATCTGATAACCGGAGTAGGATCACAAGTGATCGGTCCAACTCAAAACAAGTCGTGGTAAATCCCCTAGATGGACTATGGACCAACTCGACGGTTATTAATGACGTACTTCTTGTGTTTTCTTTAATTATATAATCAAAGAATATAATGCGGAAAGTAAAGCAAACAAGACACCAGAGATTTTTTTAACGAGGAAACTACGACCTGTAGAAAAACATCGGGACCTCGTCCAGATTGAACACCACAGTATTAACTGTCTTCAAACACTAGCCTAATATAAGACTTCGGTCTGGAATGTAGCAGAGACCAACTCGATCCCTCCAACCGGATTGGCTACGGTCGCACTCCTTACGTCTCTAGATCCTCCACAGATCGCCACACACTTGATTCCCCTAGCTGACGTCATTTGCAGGTCTAGGAGTTGCTTTAACCGCGGTTAAAGGCTTATGTCAACAATACCGGCTTTGCATATTTCGAATTGTCCTCTTTAGTTTAACATACGTAAAGTGACTTCCTTCGGATTGCTCCTGGTCATACGTAAATCTACTTACAAGCGGGGGCTGACAAGTAAACCGAGTAAACTATGCCCAACTTGTCTCTACCTCAGTTGTAAAAAGAATCACTTAAGAAACTTATACAACTGGAGCTAACTAGGTCTTACAACACCTAGTGCAGCCGTGCGTTGCTTCCTTCAACCATGTATGTAACGTATCAGTTCTTGAATACCTTATTGGAGAAGAGTATATCCATCTCTGTTGAGATTCACAAGAACTTGTTCTTGTCAAGATTCGGTTCTTAAACAAAGAATTGTACTCGGGTTGTTGCTTGAATATTGATTTGTGAGATCGTTCGAGTAACCTAATCAACTAGGTTCACGAATTCAAAATGTTGGTGGTGTACCTTGGTATCCCCTCCCATTCATTTTTTTTTTCCAGATCTTACTGATCTGGGTCTGCCAGGTCTGGGTCCGACGAGAATTACCTGACCCAATATAGATCTGAGTGAGTCAGACCTGTCTCCAAAATTTTGTTTATTTTTTTTTGAGTCAGATCTGACTCATCGGAGTCATTTTATTTGGACTGAAAATACCCCTCTGCACATTTCAATCATAAAAATACGACTACAAATTCTGTACAACTGTTCCATGGAATTCTAAGCACATTTCAATCATAAAAATTTGCCACTACAAAATTCAATACAATTGTTCCATGGAATTCTAAGCAGCCTTGATGGTATTAAACACAATTACATATTAAAAAACAATAACATTTAAAGTGGGAGTAGATCTAGAGAAATTTGTTCCAAACAATCACAAGCTCGACAATTTCGATCAAAGAAAAATTGCTTGCGAACAGGAGGCTTCCAACCACGAGGCTTCTGAAGATGTGCAATTACCTGAGAGATAGAAAATAAAAAGGATGGTGAAACTACTGTCATACCATTACATAACTTAATTCCTTTATGTAATAGACTGGATCACTAGGTCATTACATTATTTCAAAATGTGAAGACCATGGTGCTCAAACACCATTTGATTCAACAATTCCTCTACATTCTAACGAGAAAAACAATATATAAAAACAATTTTTTACCATCTTAGCCACACTATTGGTAGACATTTGTCTATCCAGCAGCTTCCTAGCCGTTGTGGCACTCTCCGGAGTTCCATAGCTAACCCTCAATGAAAGATGTCTGACCATACCACCTAGTGCTCCCACAGTCTCTAAAATAACAACGTATTTATGTCGGAAACATGCCAAACATGACATGCAAATATCAAACATAGGTACAGAATATTTCCACTTACAACTATGTGGTGCAGCTGAACGTCAAGAGCACTAATAGCCTCGGCCTCTGCTGCCGAGGCTTGTACCAAGTACTCAACGCCCTTTAGGTCTCCTACAAAAGTGTAATCCATTTTGAGTACCCCATTAAGAAATAACAATGGTAATAACTAAGAGATTAACATACATGCATATTAAAGGACGCCTATAAATTTACCTTGGAAGCAAGGCATTATCAATGCTTATATCGATGTACATATCTCCATTCACGTGAGGAGCCACATGATTTCCCAACACAACAACAACACCATCTGGACTTGATTCTGCTTGGCTCGATCTTACATCAATAAATCCATATCTTCCAGTTAATCTCCCTGCCTGTACATTTGATGTTGCTGCTGCATGTGAAACTACACTTGTTGTTTCAGTAGAAGCCTGATCTTCAGCAGCGAGAAGGTCATAAAGAAACACCCCCTATACACAAACAAGAAATTTTATAAATAATTTCAATCGTAGAGATCAACCAAAACAAAATGCAACACTAGAAATGTGAAATGTAAGTACATTATGATATGATACAAAAGCTAAAAAACGTCAAAATGCTGTGTCGATTACAAAAAGATATCTAATACTGAACAAGACAAAAAGATATAACTTCACTCTTAGTAACTGTTAGCAAATCATTAAGAAAAACGAATTATACATCAGGAAGAACTCAAAATAAGAAAAAAAAACTTGATCTCTTTTGGACGTTTCTCAAACACCTAAAAGCTAACAAACTTGGGGCATCAACTAACTGAACTCATAGATTTCACAACGAATAAAAATCATGGACCCCCGTTAAAATTAACACTAAGTGAAAAATCCACACAATATCAACTCAAATTAAAGTGAAATTATACCTGTTGATGAACACTTCATATTCCGGAGAACCCTAATCTCCGGAATATGAAGTGTTTATGTGAAATAGATGGAATAGATGAATTGATGTAGGAGATTGAGTTGATTATTTTTGAGAAATGGAAGATATCGAGATGCAAGAGACCGACATGAAAGAAGAAAGAAGAGACGAGAATGAATTTTTTTTGCTGTCTAATACTCCCTCCGTCCCTCTAAAATAGGCGGAGAAGTCCAATTCTAGTAGAATAAGAAATTTTTTTGTTTTCATAAATGGTCATGTTTTTTCCTGTTTTTACCCTTTATCTTATTATCTATACAATTCCAACATATCATAAATAAGGGTAAAACAAGTCAAAATGCACATTGAAATTGCAATTCCGCCTATTTAAAGGGACAACAAAAAATCAATTCTCCACCTATTTTAGAGGGACGAAGAGAGTAAATGATAAATGATAAGGGGTAATTTAGATAATTTCAATGACTCTGAGGTTTTGACCAACGAGGTAGTGGCATTTTCCTACCTGAATGAAATAGGGTTGAGTTAGAAGTTAGGCACAATGGAAAAATAACGGTTTGATATCTGACTCAGGCCGAGTCAGAGGTCGATCGGATCTAGATGCCGACTGGGACGTTACCGAACAAGATGTAGGTCTGCTGAGGTTATAAAACAAACTAGTTATTAAACCGGAATCATCTAGTCCGGTTCAGAAGCGGAACTAATAAAGGCATCAGCACGTGCAGGATGAATGATATATAAGCAAGACATACAATCCCCTGTCAAAACCCTTTTCTTTTCGCCTTCAGCAAACCCTAAAACCAGTTCTCGCAGCCGAAGCTGGTAGCGTTTAAAAATGGCGAAATCTTTAAGATCCAAAAGAGAGAAGAGATTGAGAACTATTAGAAGAGAAATAACAGAACCTTTTCATGAAAAGAAAGAAGTTGCGAAGTATGCGGCTACACAAGCAGCCATGAATGCTCCTAAACTACCTGTGCGTCCTTATACCAAGCATGATAAAAATCCTATGGAAATCACTACTGATACCACCGCCTCCAATTCCAACATGGGTAAGTCTTTTTTCATTTTGTTTCCGATTTTTTTATTGAAATCTTGTTTAGTTGCTTTAAATCGTCAATTTCATGTTTGTCCATATACATGTTCAAGTTTTCAATCATGGGTGCTAACTTAACTTTAAGCTTCCTAAGAAGATAATCTGGTGTTGTTCTTAAAAATGCGGTCCTGAGCTGTGTTTGGTTGTGATATATTGGTTTATATTGGGTTTTAGTTGAGTTGGAAAGTTACTGATTTATTCCTATGGAATTTAAAGTTCAATTCTACCAACTAAAAATGTTGAAAGTATTAGGATGCTGGAGTTCATAAGAGTTTTTGTTGTGAATGCTAGTTTAGAGGAGAGTATTTCGTTTGCATTTTTCATGTAGTCAAAGGCATGCTCAGGTTTAACCTAGGTCCTTTAAGGTGAGGAATGGGATTGTTTTTCAATGGGGTTACTCGGGTTCTAGGATAAACTTAATTCTTACCATATTGAAAGGACAGAAGATATTGAGTAAATCTGGGGGGTTCTTGATTATGCTGATTTGGTGCAAAAGTAAGAATCTGAGAGAAAGGTGAAGGTTCCACAGGACTACAAGTTGTGTGTTCTTGATTGCAAACCCAAAAACTAAAACCATTCATAATCATGGTTGCAAGTTTTATATTCCAACAAGATCTTGCATTTCTACCTACACATATGGAACTGGACTATTTACTATCTTTTAGAACTACAGCAGAATCGTATTGGAAAGTGTTTAAATATCTATGCTTATTTGTTCTGCAACTTCAACCAATGGCTTGAAATCTAGTTACTTTACGACACCATGTGTTATATCTGTTTTGTTATTGTCTCTTTTGTTATGGTATTGTCTATGGATTACCTAAACTGTCATTTGTTTTGATAGATGTGGAAATGGGTGATGCTGGAAACAAGTCTTTGAAGGTTATTGGAAAGAAGATGAAGAAGAAATTCAAGATAGGCAGGGGTAAAAAACAAGGGCAGGGTAAGGTCAGGAGGAAGCACAACATCTAGAAGCTTAGTTGTTATGTTATCTGCTATGGAGATGGTTTACTACTTCACTTCATATATAGCTTCTGTATTTCTATGCTTTTGAGTTTGGACAAAGTAGTTTTATCAGTGTCAGTCTACTGCTATGTAGAATTTTTGTTTCCTTGTATACTTGGTTATCTGCCATGGGTGGGATTACTTTGTTTGCAGCAGTCTCCTGGTGTTAAGTTGTTCATGGTTTTATATTTAATCTGATAGCAAATATAAGTCTATGTACTTCCAATTAACTTGTCATATGAGGGTGAATCCAAGTATTGGATATTCATGTCATCTGTTTTTTGAAGAAGCATTAAACTTTGACAATATCTGGAGGATGTCTCTTATTTAAAGAAATTGTGTGGTCTACTCCATTAAGGTGTTTAAATGCAAGGAATATTGTAAGAAAATGATGAATTTTGATGTCTATTCATATGATCACAAGATGAGGCAATCTGAATTACAGTTTAGTGGCTTTATCAAGTTTTATCTTAGAACTAATGTTCGATAGCATGAATTATCCACTAATTCCAAGGAACCCTGGACCATACAGCTCTGGTTAGCCAGTGTAAAGGCACAATTTTTCCATCACTGGTGCAACTGCGAACACCTTGATCATCCTCTAGGCTGTACCAGTTTAGATAATACCGTTGTCATGGAAAAGAGATGTACTCGTACAGCTGGTATTGCTGTTTTTTATTTTCAGGATGAACTTTAAGAAGAGAGAATACAAGCAAGAAGGAAGAAATTACATCCCAATTTCATAATCCTAGTTCCATGGGACATTTTCACATTACTCATAGCAATGTACATTTTCATCCTAAAGCTTTATTATTTCTTTCCCACCGCACAATTCAACAGATAGCATAGACCTTTTTAGCCAAATCTCTTTTACTCTTTCTCTAAATCGAGGATAGGACCAAGCCACAATAATTTGAGTTGCCGTACTGCCGTTTTTATTTCCACAGTTTTTATTTCGTTGCAGAAAAGACAAGGACCTAGAGACATACCTCTCCCATTCAACGTTTCATATGTTGGGTTGGGAGAGGGTTCATAAATATTGCCAATCAACCTTGGCTGAAGAGTTCATATAACCCGCAATCCTCGGATTAATAATTTCTCTTCCAAACACTTTAATCCAATCAGTTCACTCTATCTTATTTTTTCCCTTAAGGCTGTCTTCATTGACAGCTTTTACTAAATGGTGTGTTCACCAAATTTTACTCCTCCTTAATTATAAACCGCTTCCATCCAGGGGAACTATATGGACACAATTGAACCATACCCCAGAATTACTCCATCTCCTTGATTACCATCACTGGTTATCCGTTCCATCACCGCTCAGCAGTTAAAATTTACCTGCTACTCTGCTAGGTGATGCAAGTTGCCCTGCTCATCTTATCACTTCAGACTGCTGAAAGCACCACAATCTTGTTGCTAACAAACCCTTATGACATCCTTTTTTTAAAACTCTTTTTTCTTATGATGCATCCCATGCAACCTATCATACCATCCATTATGATTCCAAGACTGAATGAAGCTTTCTTCCTATGGCAAGCTCTGCAACTACCAAACTCTCACATTAGTTTGTACGTTACCTTCACGTAATTCATCCCGTTTAATGTCTTAGGCTGACATTTACAATTTAATTTTGCACTCACCAATAGTCTCTACAGGAACAAAATCCATCCTTAAAATGATGAAACCGGTTGATATCCCTCACAATGATCTCTCGACCATAGATTTTAGATATAAACTTAGTTGCCGAATGACAGTCCCCACAGATTCTAAGGTTCTTAGTCACTCGAAGAAGAGTTCCAGGGCTTGTATTAAGAAGACCAAAAGCAATAGCCAATTTCTCACTGTGAGTATTTAAATTACCTTCCTTCTCTTCTTCACTAACATCATGCACTACAAAACTAGTATCTGGTACATAACCAGCTGCCTTAATTTTCTCTGGCAAAGACTCCAAGAACATATAAATTTCCTTGGCTTGTGGATGACAAGTATCTCCTCCAAGAAATGAGTGAAGTCTTCCATTAATCTCAATCCAACTGCATCCAGGACTTTTCTTCATTCCTAGCTCCTTCAGCCGAACTCTCAAAGTGTTAACTTCCTCCCGTTTTCCTGCATCAGCATACATATTTGATAGTAGGACGTAGTTCCCACTATTTTCTGGTTCCAAAACAAACAATTCTTTTGCTGCTATCTCCCCTATTTCCAAATTACTGTATGTTCTGCAAGCAGATAATAATGCACCCCAGATGCTTGGTCCTGGTTTCATTGGCATTTGGTTGATTATTTGCTTCGCTTCCACTAACCGTCCAGCTCGGCCAAGTAGATCTACAACACAAGCAAAATGCTCTACCCTTGGTTCTACAAAATATGCTTCATGCATAGAATGGAAGTATTTTAAGCCTATGTCGACGAGACCTGAATGGCTACACCCAGATAATAAACCAGTGAAAGTAATGAAATCAGGCCGAACACCAGCTCTAATCATATCCTCAAATGCCGACACTGTTTCAGTTCCACGCCCATGAGATGCATAAGCAGTTATCATAGTGTTCCAAGTGATTAAACCTCTATCTTTCTTAGGTATTCTGCCGAAACAATGACAGGCATCAATCAAACTTCCACATTTTGCATACATGGCAACAAGAGCTGTTTGTACAAAAGAATTCGAATCCAACCCAATCTCACTTGCATACTTGTGAATCTTTCTCCCTTGTTCAAGGGCTGCTGAATGGGCACACGCGGGCATTACACTCATGATTGTTACCCAATTGGGTTTCACATCAGAGTCCTCTTTTTGCATTTCTTCAAACAGATTCAATGCCCTATCTGCAAGCCCGTTTTGAGTGTACCCAGAAATCATGGCGGTCCAAGAAACAATATTTCTTTCCGTCATTCTTCCAAACAAATTCTCCGCAACATCAATGACTCCATTTTTCATATAAC
>JAJJMA010294517.1:0-10239 GCA_023529015.1 Papaver nudicaule
AAACGAGTATTTATAAGTTATAATGGGTTTAATTCAACTCTGAACAATAGGGTGCCTTTCATTTTTGTAGGTTATAAACCACGGTATTCCTCATGATATTTTACGTGACCTGATAAGCGTTACTCAACAATTTTTCGAACTTCCTTTCGAAGACAAGTCAAAATACATGTCAGCTGATATGCGTGAACCTGTTCGATACGGAACTAGTTTTAATCAAAGCAAAGATGGTGTTTTCTGTTGGAGAGACTTCTTGAAGCTTATGTGCAATCCTTTATCAGATGTTCTTCCTCACTGGCCTTCTTCTCCTCCTGAATTCAGGTTTGCCGTATTAAGTGCATTGCACTAATTCGATAAGCTGTAAAGTTAAACAGCTGTTTAACTACAGTTTGTGTGACTCGAAATGAAGCTTAAATAATTTACCTACAAAGTAAGTTAATTAATCAAACATGTTGATGATTTGAAACAGGTCGACAGTGCATTCTTACTCAAGACAAACAAATAGTTTGTACGTAAAGCTCATGGAAGCTATTCTAGAAACCTTAGGATTGGTCAGTGACGACATGGACGGTACAAATGATAGCAATGCCAATGACAAGAAGTATGAAGACGACGTTTTAAAGCAATTTGAAGATGGGAGCCAGCTCATAGTCATGAATTGCTATCCTGCATGCCCTGAACCTAATCTAACCCTTGGCATGCCACCGCATTCCGACTACGGTTTCCTTACATTGCTGCTTCAAGACAATGCTCAAGGACTCCAAATACAACACCAAAGCAGATGGGTTACAGTTCAACCAATCCCAAATTCTTTTGTCGTCAATGTCGGTGATCATCTTGAGGTAAAAATTACTTCGAACTTGCTGAAGCTAATATCGTTTTAATTATCAGAAGTCCACGAAAGTTAACTGATTGAGTTTTTTCGTTGCTGTTTGGATGGAACAGATTTTTAGTAATGGAAGATACAAGAGTGTGTTGCATAGGGTTTTTGTCAATTCTTTACGGTACAGGATATCTGTCGCGTCATTGCACAGCCTACCTTTGGACAGTATGATTCGACCGTCACCAAAACTCATTGACGAAGAAAACCCAAAGCTTTACAAGGATACCGACTTCAAGTCGTTTCTGGAATATATATCATCATGTGAACCCAAAATGAAGAATTTTCTGGAGTCTAGAAAATTGACTAATTAGAAACTGACTATACTACTTCAAGAAAAATGAAAATACAAATATACTACCGGGCATTTACGTTTTTTTATTTACTCTGTATTTTGTACATGTACACTTGTACAATACCAGCACTTTTTTTTTTTGATAAAAAATTCATTAGCTTAGGGCGAATTTGCAGCAATAATCTTTCTACAAAAGTTTTTTTTTTTTTTTTTTTAAATAGTTGTAATTTGGTTCTAATAAAACAGCCCTTCCTGGCATTTAATTGTCATTTACATTTTCCCAAATGAATGGTTGGTAACCTAGCAACAAGTTGGGTACCAACAGCTTCCTGATAACAACACCTATCCTATAGAAAAGAAAATTACCTACTCTTAGGTTAACATCTTGGCTAGCCAGGCAATTCTTCAGGCTCTTCAGAAAGGTTACAGTTTCATCCCCAAGCTCACCTAAAGTAGTGAATGCAAGAACACCCAAACCATATCCATGAATTTTGCATTTATCCAGGTATTTAGTGTGCTTGCGATTTATAGCACCAGAAATAGCGTGGCCTGGTGTGAAAGAGCGGACACCGCCACCTGTGAAAGGTGAAACACCAGTAACATCAAAGCAATATCTTGACCGTTATCCCAATTGTAAACCAGGATATCAGCAGGCCTCAACTCACTTCCAGCATCAGAAAGGAAACCCAAGGTTACCTCTTTCCTTAATGGCACGCCTGATCCGAAGCACATGTCTGCAAATGTATCTCGTACAAGGTCATGACGATATTTAAGACCTACTCCGGTAGAACAATGTAAAGCATGATCCCCAAAAGCATCCATCTCTCTTTTGCAGCACGAACATAAACCACCTTCTTTAAAAAGTGGGATGCCTAAACGATAATAAAGGACGGAGCTGAACTGACGCGACCCAATGCTCTGGTTTAGCCCACAAATAGGAATAACCATAATCCTGTGCGTGCTTAGTTTTGTTACACTGCCATAATACTGAATCACGCTATGTGATGTGGTACTTTGATGGCATTCTTTTCTTCACAGCTTCGAAGTATGGGACTGTCAGGGTTCTCATGAGATGGAGGGCAGTGTCGACGATGCTGAAATCAGAAGGTAAGGAGCCACATACCTCTATGTAGTTAGAAAGAGCATGCTGAAAAATGGGGCTTGTGTCAGGGATGAAAGCATTACGAAGGATGGTGTCTTGTAGGGACCTTGTTTGAGCACATGAAGCCAAGAAGCAGTATTGGCTCGTATCATGCATGGTGTATATGCCGAGACCACCATCCCTTATTGGTAATGAGGCGAGGCGCTGCTGTAGAGGGCCAAAACCAAGTCCATCACCTGTGATTAGTTGTCGCAAGATTTGAAAAAGGTGATTATCGAAATGAGACTGAACTTGTACAACTGCTTCAGGTCTGGTGGTGCGCATGGAGAAGTACAAACGGGAATCCCCAGTACAGCTACGAAGTAACAGTAATTCACTTTGTGGGTCCTTGAGCTTACGGAGAGAGAACATTAATTGAATGGTCTTGTTAACCCTATCCATTACCAAGTTGCTGCAAAATTGGTTGTCTATGCTTACCGGGACACCAAGAAGCTTCACACCAACAGCGGGTCTCCCTATGTCAGCCGGAAAGACACCATCTTCATAACTACGGGGATCAGAGGTAGGCCAAAAAATCTCAGTCTTGGCGATATTAAGATGTAAATCGCTGAGGTGTCTTTCGGATTGAATGATATTTAAGGCCTTAGAAACCTATGAAGTATCACCAATAATTGTCCCGTCATCCAGGTACAAAGCATGAAGATCAAGTTTGCACTGACTGTCAATCTTTCTCACAAGTGGATGCAGCGTCAGAGCGAAGAGGAGAGGTCCCAATGGATCACCCTGTTGAACCCCTTGAGAAGAAGATAAGATCGATCGACAAGATTGAAGGCATTGCTGAAATCCACAAGAAGCATAGTCATGTTGGATTGGTGGTTGTAGATGGTGAAAAATGAGAGAGGGACAAGATTGTAAAACCACTCTCTAACCACGCCTTACCTAAAGGCAATTGCCTATTCAGGCACATCTCTATAGCTCAGAATGCAACCCGTTCTACGAGCTGAATAAACTCTCTATGAGTTCTCTCTTATAACTCCCGGTGGGGAGGATGATATCATAGTGCAGTACTGATAATCTCACCAGCACATTAAACCCATTAATCTGCTTCATGTCGACATCGCCTTGAATTCCTCGACATCAGAACCAGATCTCTCAATGGTACATGGTGAAGAGTTAACAGAGACGCAACCTCATGGATTTCCTCTTAAATATACTACTCGACATCCGAGTCTTAATGAAAATCTCAGGAGTATCGAAGCTCTAGGCCTGTCCAGAGCTCTCTGAGAAGCATACAACAGCCTAAACAGGCTTAAACAGACCACACCCTAAGCTCAGGATGGTCTAATATATCATGGACAAGCGCGCCATGACTTCAAACACACTGTAGCCCAAACACATGCATAAGACATAGCGCCAGTGCATGCATAGGCACGCATGCACCATAACACAAGTGCGCAAGTACGCCACAATCAAGTTGGTCGTGGCTCCCAAGCCCATGGCGCCGTGAAAACCATGGTGCCACAACTTGGCCTTGGCCAAAGGCCAAGGCCGTGGCTCCTCAGCCCATGGCGCCGTGAAAACCATGGCGCCACAACTTCTGGTTTTGGCCAACGCCCAAGGCCACTCCTACACACCCACTATGTGTGTCTCTAAAAGAGCCACACTCACGTTGGTCACAGAGTCATAGCCACACAAGCCTACTCAAGCTCAACACAACCATGCAACATCTGCATACCACTCGAGATATCAAAACATCACACGGGGGGATAATTTTAGGGGTATTGGTCTGGCGGTCTACGGCAGTCGAAAGAAACTGATAGAGATAGTGGACAGTTACGAGAAGATGGCGCGAGTGGACATGTTCTACACAACTCAGGCAGTTACGGAAACCAACTCATGTCCTCCACTCCTCCACTCTTCCACGACTTCCACCTTCTCTGTCGAGAGATCAGGGTGAGTTCAAAACTATAAATAGAGGCCTCCTCTATCTTCCAAGGCTAAACATCTTTTCCAGAAACAACCAGATATTCAGAACACCTGAATAAACCAGAGCCTTAGAAGCAAACACGCCTGAGCAACCCAACATATTTCTAGCCTTGGAGATTTCCAGTCACCTTCACGACGGAAATCTTGAACTCTTACACCCAAGACACATCCTCAACCTGATCTCAAGTTTCTTCGATGTTTCCCTCCCTAGATCAACCTCTATCCTCTCTGTGATGGAAGCAAGACGTGAACGGCCATTGACTTGGTTTAGGCTCGTCTTGTTCGACTTTGATCTCGAACACTACGAAAGTACCCAGAGACGGTGCACTGTTTTTTCCAGGTAAAAACTGTGGCCCTTAACCTCAAGCAACATGTTAACAGAGTTTAAAATACTCTCACAGCCTCATGGAATGCCAACACCAAACTGGAAATCCCCAAGATAAGCGGCCATTTCCTTACCCACTGTTGAAGCAGCAAGTTTGGATACCAACCTCCTCCATATGGTACCAACCGCTATGGGTCTAATACCACCACCTGGTTTAAGCAATGGTGTTAGGGAGCCCTAGCGACAAACTCACCTAGCATAGAAGGACAAATCCCTGCAAGCCAAAGGTTGGTGACACCGGTGATGGAAGTGAGGAGTTCGTCCGCAACTGCCGCCGCGGAGCCACTTAAGGCATCTAGCAAATGCTGAGCACGTAACCCATCTGTACCACATGAAGTACCTTTCGGAAAGCTCTTCAAACCACCAAAAACCGACCAACTGGAGTTGCAGGGATGTCTGGAGGTGGAGCAAATGGATTCTTGTTATGCAATAAATCCATGGTATCAGAGTTTTGAGGAGCAATCCGTCCACAGTTCAACACCCTGATGGCTGCAGTGTAATGTCCATAGCTAATTTTCTTACGGCAAGCTAGTATGTTGGTGCTCACTTGTTTTGGATTCTTGCTTGGCTTTTCGGCAACATGGGACCTTGAACTATCCTCTAGCATTTTATGAGCCATATTGATGCAACCATTGGTTCTTGCCACCTCAACAATCACTACACGAAAACAGCTTTTCAGCAACGGCGGTGGGTCGTTGCTAAAAATAAAAGCAACGTCGAGTGGCCGTTAAGCGTCGTTGTTATTACCGTTGCAATAATTACAGCAACGAATATGCCGTTGGTATAATTATAATTACAGCAACACACGCATATGTTGCAATAATTATTGTCACGGGTGAGGAATACCATCATGTCGTACCGCGTGGCAGCCTACTGTAACGGTCTACCTGTTACAGTGTGCAATAACTGATAAATAACTCTTAACTGTAACATTATATCCAACAATGTTTTTTGTGCAGTAACGGTTTATCTGTTTGCCAGCTGGCAGTTTTCTTAACAGTTTTGAAACAGACAACAACGTTACGTTTGCGTAACTGATCCCCCAACTGTTCAGAGTAACAGAATATACTGATAGATTCTATGTCTAACGGTTCAGTGATTGCCACCTGTCTTTCTGTCGTAACAGATCCAGCAACGTCTGAACACCGTTAAACTACTGTGTGTAACGGATAAACTTTAACGGCTGAGTCAACATTTGTATTCATGGGAATTGCTTGTAACAGTTTTTGAATTGACACGTGTTTTTGGTACCTAACATATTTGTGTAATGTTTGTTATCATTAGAAGAAACTATATTTTAAAAAAAATATATAATAATGTTAGCAAGCGTTAAGCCTTACGCTACAATTGAACCCCTGATAGTAGTCCGAGAATGTAGTTCGTTTCTGAACCTGGAATACAATTCATTCCGGAATCTGCAATACAATTCATTTGTGTACCTGCAATACAGTTTTATCCTGAACCTGCAATACAATTCATTTTTAAACCTGCAATACTGAATCGAAATCCTGTAATTTTCAATCCGTTCCCAGTGAAATACATCCATTCGCATTCAACTAACACAAGCATTTCATTCAAACTCTGAAAATCATACAACCGTTTATACATCCATTCACTACTCATTCACAATCCTAAATTGATAAAACTGCAAAAGGCAAAATAGATATACATACATTTTTGCATGTGTTATTACTACCCCTATATTAGAAGGTTGTGTGTTTCAGCAGTTTGCAGTTTATGTGATGTTCTGTAATGATACCTTGGATAAGAAGAATCTTTGTTATAGGACGCAGAATGGTTTTTAGCGGTTTCCCAGAGATTTTTATCATTAACGCAACCTTCATTTTGCTTTGTCGACCTCAGATGTGAGAGTTCTGGGAAACAATGAAACAAATCTTTCAGTTGTCTACGTATAGTTGACAGAACAACCACTTGAATAACATAATATGACCTCATAACAGAGTTGTCTATAATCATATTAATAATCATGAACCACGATTAGAAATTATCCCTGAAAAACACTACTTAGGGAAATCATAAAAATGATTCAATCTTGTTATACAACTACAAACATTCATAAATTCAAAAGCAATAGCACTAAATGAGCCAGAACACTCATTTTACCACGTGTAAGTAAATTGATTATAAGAAGCAACCGATTCACGCGTAGGATAAAGAGTGAACCTGCTTCGCATCGGCTAAATTTAGGGGATCAATGAATACCTAACAATTATCCTATATAATATGTCATACTACTTATAAATCTAGCAAATATAACATGAAAAAAAAATTGACCTCAACTATCTCCTATAATAGGGAGACCTAACTGTAACATATATATAATTCAACCAAATACCCATACATTAATCTTCTGAGCAGGTATAGTAAGAGTTCACTCACCAACGGGAAGTAAACTGTCCTTGAATGACACCGACAGGTCCTGTTTCGTAGTTGCATACTAATCCCGCTAGACTCTGTTTAAAAACTGGAGTAAATTCATTTCAAGAAAACTTGATGATTGGGAATTTATTCCAATGTTTAAAAAGAGTCTTGTAGAATCAATACAGTCATGTCTCTCCTTCTCCACATATGTTGGTACTGCTACAGTGAATCCTCACAAAAGAAATATAATGGTAGTAACATGTAAGTAAGATAAACCAAGACAAACTAATGAACATCAAACATAGACTAATGTATTGAGGCTTCCTTACCAACAAAAGTTGGGGATGAAATTATGCTGCTCATCATGTTTGCCGAATCGATCTCCTCCATTTCGGTAAACTTCATAAGCAGTATATTTCATCTCCAAAAACTCAAAGATGGTAAGTTGTTCATAATATTCCAAAGCATGTAGCACATGCTTTAGGTGAAAAAGGTGTCCTGCAGCAGCCCCTTGCTCAAAGAAGCCTCCTCGCAAGACAAAGATAATGTAACAAGTAAAAATCAAGTAAGATTAACTGATGATAACAACATATCTAGACTAATGTATCGAGGCTTCTCACCAACAGAGATTGGAGACAGAATATATTGCGCGTGAGGTTTACTGCATCTATCTCCTACATTTACAGCAAACTTCACTAGCAATTCATCTTGTCTCCAAACACTCAATGGTGGTGAGTTGTTCCTATTATTCCAAAGCATGTAGCACATGATATTATAAAGAAATCATATGATATGTAAACAAACCTTAAGTTGAAAAGGGTGTCATGTAGCAGCCCCGTGCTCAAAGAAACCTCCTCACAAGACAAACACAATGTAGTAAGTAATATTCCCTTGAATGACACCGACAGGTTTTATTTCATAGTAGCATACTAATCCAGTTAGACCCTTTTGGAGCTGGAGTAAACTCTTTCAAGAAAACTTTATGATTAGGATTTTACTCCAATCCTAAAAGAGTCTTGCTAGACCAATACAGTCATATCTTTCCCTTTCTGCACTTGTGTTGGTACTGCCACAGCGAATCCTTGCAAAACATAGATAATGGTAGCAAGTAAGAATAAACCAAGACAATAATAATCATCAAACATAGACTAATGTATGGAGGCTTCCTCACCAACATAAATTGGGGATGAAAATGTATTGGTCGTCATGCTTGCCGCATCGATCTCATCCATTTATGGCAAACTTCACAACCAGTACATCTCATCTCCAAACACTCAATGGTGGTGAGTTGTTCCTAATACTCCAAATCATGTACCACATAATAAAATAAAGAGATTGCACACTATATGATATGTAGACAAACCTTAAGTTGAAAAAGGTGTCCTGCAGCAGCCCCGTGCTCAAAGAAGCCTCCTGGCTAGACAAAGACAATGTAGTGAGTAAAAATCAACCAAGATAAACTAATGATGATAACATAAACTAATGTATTCATGGTTACTCACCACATACTAATACACCTTGTGGGAATGGCTTGAATCAAACACAACTACAACTCTTTCTTTATTGTACACTAATGATGCTAGGCTGTTTAAAGACAGTAGTAAATTCATTTCAAGAAAACTTGATTTTTTAATTACGAATTTACTCAAATCCTTAAACAACCTTGAAGGACCAACACAATCATATGACATCTCTTGTTCTAGTTTGTAACCATCAACCAAGAAGTAAAATACATTACTATTGAAACTTTGATGAACCAACTGTAATGATAGAGGGGATGAATTAGTTAGTGAGGTTTGCTGCATCGATCTCATTCATTAAAAGCAAACCTTCTAACTAAGACACACCCTCTGGTAGTCAGTTGTTCTTAAATGAAATAGATTGCAAACAAAATAAGAACATACAAGCAAAACAGATGTACTCATAAAAAAACAAAACACATTTCAACATTTACCCATAAAAAAACAAAACAGATTTCAGCTGTACTCATAAAAAAACTAAATAGATCTCAACTTATGTTAAAACCCTAACTTTAATTGTAACTATGGAAAGAGATAACAACCAAAATAAATCTAATCTAAACTATAAATCTACTGAGATTACCAGATATATGAGCGAGATAAGATAGTAGAGAGATATGGGATACAAGAAAGAGGAAAGAGTTCCCCATCTCCATATGTTTTTACAGAAAAATTAGATCTGAAATGTTTCTGATTTTTGTAGAAGAGGGAAAACATATTTGAGAGGGAAACCAAAATTTCAGGAAGAGAACGATGATTTTCGAGGGGGAAAAGAAGAATCAGAGTGGAGATTTGAGAGGGAAACGAAATTTGAGATCTAACTTTGAGCTCCAACTTTCGGACAAGAGAGGGGAGTTCAATAATAGAGGAGAGATTTGCTTTTCACTTAGATTAATGAGCCGAAAACACGGCAAAAATATCTAGTCAACTGTGTCAAGTCAAATTAAATGTGTGGTCAACGGCATAAGTGGGTGGGTTTTAAGCCATGTAACAACAATATAAAAATCATGACATTTTTTGCTAATGGAACATAATTACCATGACAAAACACCTACAATTGCTTGTTATACATTTTTCTTTGTGTGTAATATATCTCAAAAATACCTTTTTGAGAAGTTTCACCGAAGGTGACCGGGTTATTCAGATACTCCAGTATGAGAATAATATTAGAAACATCGTTATTTTTGGTGTTTCTCGACTTTTTTGGATACTCTAGTAAGAATAATATGAGAAACATCCTTTGGTTTGGTGCTTCGGCGAAGATTCTCAAATTATTCTGATACTCCAGTAGGAATAATACAATAAGGCTTAGTGCATCGGCGAAGAATGTTCTCGACTTATTCTGATACCATAATACTAAAGACAATCTTCGTCTGAACTCCAAAACCACTCCATAATTTGCCATACTCTAAGCCTGCAAGATCACTGATCCTATCCATTTATGGAAAACTCAAGGAAGAATCCTTGTAGAACCTTAGAGGAACCCACTTTGGGCAAGTTTGAGTTAGAATATTCCTTTGAACTCCAAACCACTTACTAAAATAGTAATGTAGTTGAGACGGTTTGATACTTTCCATAGAAAATAGTAATGTAGTTTGTTTCCGTTGAAAATAGTGATGTAGTTGAGACGGTTTTGTTGTTTCCGTTGAAAATAGTGATGTAGTTGAGAATCTTCCTCTGAACTCCAAACCA
>JAJJMA010294529.1:0-10724 GCA_023529015.1 Papaver nudicaule
CCACATGGAGGATTGATTTTGGAGTAAATCGCATAGAAAAGAGGATTGGACGGATAATACAAGGGAATAGGAAGACCGGCGCCGAGTTGTTCGCCGGAAACGATCAACCTTCTACTACCACACTTTTGAGTAGAAAGCAGTTCAGGGGATAGAATCTCCTTACCTAAACTTTGATAAGAAAAAAGAGACTGATCAAACCCATAAATACGTGCCCTTTCTTCCCAACCGGTTTTTTGAGGATCCACCATTTTACGAGGCAACACCCTGACGGGAGAAGCGCTTGCAGAAGCACTTGCAGAAGCTTGAAGCAGAAGGAAAAGTTAAAAAGGAATAGCAAATAAAGACCAAACCAAGCGACGGGGACCCAAACTTCAAAAACTTACCATGATCGAAAAAGGAGTACAGTAGAAAAGATTCAAGCGCCTCGGAAAACAAGCAAGGAAGAAAGAGAAGAAGAGACGGAAGAAGAAAAGACAAAGAAAGCAAATTTAAATAGGAAAAGACGGAACCGATGCAGTAGGTAACCGATAAAAAGAGGGGGCGAGGGTTTCGAAAAGTACTCAAGATTACGTGTGTTAGTTAGAGAAACAGGAAAAGGGACACGTGTTGAAGAAGGCGCAACGCCAAGGGTTTTCTTCTCCAAACCTCTTCGATCTTTGGACAAGAAAAGAGGCAAACTGTAGAGGGTAAAACCCCTCGGAACACGTGTCATACATCTGAGAAGCAAAACCACTCTGAAGGAACCAGCAGTGAAGCCTCGGATTAAACTTAAGAGGAACGAAGCCAAGCACGACGAGTGAAGACTCGTAAGAAAGGGATTCGGACGACACCATGAGATCGAAGACCCAGAACCATCTTCGGAGCACCACCGAAGGAACCGCCTTACTCGACAAGGACTGATACCACCACGATTGAGTCTCTTATCTTATTAGCTGTAAACCACCCAAGTCGGCCTATATAAGGCGAGCTTGAACATTGTAAGGGTTGGATTCTTTTGGGTAAAAACCTAAGCGGCAAGAGTGGGATTAGGTCTGTATCTCCTCTGGCTCCTTAGGGTTACAATCCATGTAGTAACAACACTGAAATTAATATATATCTTTATACATTTAGTCTTTGATTATCATCTTCTGTTTATCTTCGGTATTGTTCTTTTGGTCATCGCACAACTGAATCTTGTTTAAGTAACTGTATGTATGAGTAGATCTGATGGATGTGGTACCTTGTGAACCTATGCAGATTTTCTACTCGTACACATATATTCTCTTTGTTCCCCAAGAGCTTCTTTTAGGGTTATGAAAAACAAAGATTTGATGTACAATTTGTTCTGTAATCGCAATTTGTTTGTGTACTGATTCATCACCATAATTAAAATTAGCAAAAGCTAGAGAAAAATCTTATTCGTTGTTACAAATTTGGGGAATTTTAGTTCAAATTGATTTTTAAGTTTGAATTTTGTTCACCGTTACAAATCTTATTCACAGTTACTGAGAATCAACCCTAATTCGATTGATGATAAGTTAGTTTTCTGTCATCTTCATCGATGAGGTATGTTTCTGATTTCTTAATTTGATAAAATCATTTATTATTGAGATTCTTTGCAATTCTAGGGTTTTGTAATTTAGGGGTTCAGTTCAGTGAAGTTAATTGGATAATTTTGCATCAATTTGGGTGTTTCAAAATTTAATTGAAATAGGGTTATGTGAACAAATGACACCACTAACATCCCATAGGTGTGTGATACAAAGCATGAAAATTGTGAGGCTGCTTAATAGTTTAGTTAAATGTAAAATATTGTTTACATTCATGGATTTGATTCCTACAGATTTTATCCGCTGCCCTTATCTCAAGTACATTTCTTTTCGTTCTGCTTTGTTTTTCTTTTGAATTCGTTAGATTAATTTAAGAGTATTGGTAATTGCAGGAACTCGCTGAAGATATAGGGATATATATGGTGTCATTTGATGGAGCTGGGTATGGTGAAAGTGATCTAAATCCAAAACGTACAGACAACTTGATGTGGAAGAGCCTGCTGACCAGTTGGTTCTAAAATCCAAATTCTATGTAATTGGATTTTTTATGGGAGGTCAGGCAACTTGGGGCAGCCTCAAATACATATCCCCTCACCGGTATGGTTTCGCCAAGTTCAATTTTGCACCTTCATTGTTATCCTTACTAAGCTTAATTTGCAGAACAACTTATTCAAACTGTGGAAATATTAGTTCGGTAGTTTGAACATCAGTAGCATAAACAATCATAAGTAACAGCCAGCACATTGTAATAACTAATAATGAAATATTGCGGGTTACATTCAAGTAATGTACTTTTTTGAATCTTTCTTCTGAGTTGTTTTGTGTCGAAAATGAAATGTGTTTTTCATCCTCACTTGGGCATTGACAACTGAAGGGGTGAAAGTCTCCTTTGGAGGCATACCATGAACCGCACAAACAGGTCAGATCCATGGTTGTTTGTTGGTTAATATCCAACAATCATGAACATTTGCAAGAGTTTTACTGCAGAGAAGATATAATAAAAGTTATAGGTTGTTTGCATTACTGCACTTCTTGGATGGTCATTTTATTTTAATATTGTTGTTGCAAGAATTTGTTGGATAACCTCTTTGCTCTAAGATATTGAGAGACAACAGCAAGAACGGAGAACCATATGATTATTTCCTTGCCATGAAACAGGCCAGGTTATACCATAGTTTACCCTGAATACTGCCACATTGCTTTGTATTGTAGCACATAGAGAGAATATATTAGGAATGTCATTTTCTTGAGAGAACTATAAAATTGACATAGAAAAAACCAGTGTTGTTATACATGCGTTTAACTTCTGAGTTGTTTTTTTTCAGATATGAAATGTTTTTTTATTTTTTTCTTTTTTCCTGTTGTTATTATTGTTGCCTATGTAAAGAAGATTGTTGTTAACAGGAGCACCCCACTTTTTGATTTAAACGCAGAGTACGAATGGATGCTTCTAGCTCTAAACGCCGTAAAAGCCCAAGGCTCATCGAGCAGGCTAAACTGCAAGCGCCGGAACATTTAGCAGATAAGAGAGAAAGACAGGAAGAGGAACATAATGCTTCTAGCTCTAGACCCTGTAAAAGCCCAAGGCTCATCGAGCAGGCTAAACTGCAACAGCTGGAACATTTGGAAGATAAGAGAAAAAGACAGGAAGAAGAACATAATGCTTACAAGAGATTGGAAAATAGCTCCATGTCACTGAATGATAGGGCCACAATGCTGGAACGACGTCGTATTCGCGAACGAGAGAAAAGAGCTGCATTGACTGAAGAGGAAAAATAAATAATTCGTGAACGTAATCGTATTGCTTACCGTAAGCGGAAACAACAAACAGTTGGAGGTGAAAATAGCAATATGAACCAACAAACAAGTAGCACAGGTGCTGGAACGCCTACAACTTCTATTTCATGTCTTGACATAATGGAGAAACCAGGACCAAGTGTGGTAAGTAAGAGAAAGAAGAATCTTTATTTAACTTAGTTTGTGGATATTTAAGTTATTTTGGTTAGCTACAGGTAATGTTTGGTTTTGATTGTTACTGTGGTGATATTTGCCGTACATATGTGAGAAAATTAACACATTTCTTCCTCACATGCTTACCATCGTAAGCGGCACGAAACAACTTCACTTGAGATCAAAGATACGACCCTAGAAGCGGGAACAAGTAGTGGTAAGAAACACATTTGTTCAGCCTAATATCCACCAAGATAACTGGAATGTGGGTATATACAGAAATTGTGTATTTTTTTCTCTTATTCTTTGGGTAACTTAATTGTTGGCATTAAGGCGCAATCCAAGTGACGAAAACCAAATTAAGGACAAGGGAAAAGGGGTAAGACATTACCAGGAGGAAGGAAGTAGTGGTAAGCTTAAACAAGTAGATTGAATTTGTGAGAAAGTTGTAAATGATTTTTATCTTTGTATTTCGATCTAGGCTGTGACATAAGTTACAATAGGAAAATTGAATACTACTGTACATTGAGCCATTTTACTGTAAATATAAGTGATAAATGTAGTACCGTTGACTGATAAATTAGTATTTATATATTAGTTTTTAAATTATTATTATTTTTCAAAAAAATTGTTATAACATGATTTTTTTTTGGTACATTGAATGTCATTTTTTTCGAAATGGGAAAAATGGGAGTGAAAAAAAAAATTGTTTGCCGACGTGCAGCGCACGTGCACTCGACTTGTTGTATTAAGAAGTGTTGGCTACTAAATCTACTGTTCTTTAGGGACAATGAAGGCAGTTAAACCTTAAGAATGCATGAAGTTCATTTCAAGATTTTGAGGTATCAGAATGCGTCGAATATGTTCTGATCACCGCAAGAGATCAGACACATTTAGAATTCAAGAATTAATTTTTGTCAGACATGGATTTTTGTTATTTTCAATTGTTATTCGTGACTAAGATGTATTTTTCCATGGAAAATCACAAACAGATAAGTAGTATAATTTTTATGTATAAAAACAATTACTGTGATTTTTTTTCTTCAAATTATAACTGTGAATCAGTTGTTGGAAATTTCAGTGTGAAAATAAACTCCTGTCTTATTCAATCAGTCTATATTTTGCCCAACAACATGATGGAATTGATACCATTCAGCGATTTGTTTTGCAAAAAGACATTAGACTAAAGTCGAAATATGAAATTGTCCAGTTAGTTGGGATTTGGGAGAACATAAAGAAAGAAAAATAAAACGGATCGGAAGAATTGCAAAAACCACATTTAATCTGCAGGACTCTAATCTTTGCAAGTGGTTTCCAAAATTCACAAGAATTATATGTTCTCTACAAGGTCGGTCACAGCCGGAGGGGAAAGCGGACTACCCGGTGCGTAGCACGGGTTACTTTCTAGTTTACCTCTATGGAAGATTTCACATATTTACCTCTGGGGAAGATTCTAACGCGACGTGTGGGTGCTCGTATTGTGTTCGTCCATCATCATTACTTCATTGGTTAAGAAATTTTATGCAGCTTTTACATGGAACTCAGGTAAGAGAGTCGACCTTCGGATCTAGAGAGTAGAGATTGTTGAGAATAGTCTCACATCACCTGATAACTTGGATATGTGAAGTATATAAGTCTTGGACAACCCTAATCTTGCAAGCCAGTTTCCATTAATTTCTACAGATATGGATCCCAATCCAAATCATCCCTTGTCATCTCCATTATCGTTGAACAAATAATCAATGAACAAAATTTTAATTAAAAAATACAAATAATCAATGCACAAAAATTTAATAAAAAAATGCAAACATGGCACGAAAAGAGTAATTTAATAAAAAAAAATACAAATAATCAATGCACAAAAATTTAATCTATTCTATTATATAAAGGGAAGACCCTTTAGTGAAGCCGTAAGTTTTTAGGACGGTTTTGCCCCTATTTTCAATATTTAAAGTACAATTTGTACAAATCGCCAAGGGCATAACAGTAACTAACAACACATTATACTCTTTTACTAATTTACCCCTGCATATATTTTTCACAGGCGTAACTATACATAGCCAGACAAGGGCAAAATAGAAAAATAAACGCTCAACTAAAACCCATTCTAGAATTATCTTTGCTCTTCTCTTCTGGAATCATTCTTCACCTTTCTTCATCTCACTTCTGTCTACCTCTTCTTCTTTACCCTTTTTCTAAAATCAAAAATACAATTGATTCAACCATACATCAAACGAAGACAATTTACCAAAAAAAAAAAAACATGGTGGAAGGAGTAGAAAAGAAGAAGACGCCATCAGAAATCAAACCAAACAAAACCCTAATCAATTCAAATTCGATCTATCTACCACCAAATTAACTAATAAACTTATTTATTTCGTCTTCTACCACCACCGCAATCAAACTAACACTTTTTTATGTTCTTCCTTTCACCAACATCCATCGAAAGAATTTCAGGGAAAAGAGTTGAAGAGGAGAAAGTTGAGAGGCGGAGAAGATGTGGTTTTTATGTTTACAGCTTTGAGTACCGAAATAATTGTGGTCGATGAAACCAATATTAGAACCAAATGACTATAACACCCTTAGTAACACGTTTGATCACCGGCTATCCTTATCTCTCCCTTCCACGCGGCACAAGCTCCACCCTTCACTCACTCATAATAATGAAAATCAAATTTCTAGATTAAGATTTGTACACACTAGAACTTCTGCCAGCGTTAATAGCATAGTATAACAGGGAGAGCTGGGGAAGGTTTTGAAAGCCTGAAGCACATTGTAGATTTTAGATTTTTCATATTATATAAATTTGTGAGTGATCTCTGTCTTAGTCCTCCCACCTCCCAATCTATGTAAGACCATTGTTTATGCCTTTATATATATCCTGTTATCTTTTATTTATAATAAGAGCACACATTTACTGAAGGTTTGAATCGTATTAGAGCATACAGTTACAGTGAAAGCATTTATTTGGATTTTGCAAAAATACAGGAACGTGCAATACCTTGCAAGTCTACATGGAGGGTATATATAAAATCCTAAATGTTAGAAATGGATTTCAAAGTTGCATTTAAGAAATTTGTAATTTCTAGCAATTCCATTGGATTTTTAAAGTTTTGTTTTTCAGTTTATGGTCCAAGAGTTCTGCTTTTCAAGGTTAAAACTTCAACCTTGAAAGAAGAAAATTTATACTGTATAAAAATATGGTGGTTTCTGTAAGGGATTACACCAGTTATTCTTAAATTGATTTGACCGAGTGGATCAATACCAACGAAATTTGATTTCTAAATAGATTTTACAAGTCTCCAAATTCAACTCCCAGGAAAGAAAACGATATACCCAAAACATATGTGGGGCTCGATGGTGAAAACGGTGAGTTGGCCACCTTAAGGACTCGGGCCCGTGCGAACGCAGGGCTGACACACTAGTTAAAAAAATGCAAACATGGCACGATTGTATTGACCCTTACATTTACAACGAAATCTTTTTGATTTCTATAGCACAAGAAAGCAATGCAAGATCAGCTTTGTTTTTTACAAGCCAAAACTGCCATAGGTTAATTGTTCCTTGAGGCATATGAGAAATGCAAAGAAAATACCCAAAGCTAGTAGTACTGACCAGTAGCTGAACTTGTATCCCTGGATGAATATGAGGAGCTGTGGCAAGTACCGCGATCGCGAGACTGGTGATGCCTTGATTTCACAGTATAGCCTCTTGAGTCTCTACCCCTATCCTCTGACCGCCCACTTTTCTCCTTCAATTTGTTTCTGCTTTCTCTCTCTGCCTTCACTCGCTCCCGTTCTCTATCAGAATCCCTCCTTCTGTCACTGTCGCTCGGCATAACCCTCTCCCTCTCCCTGCGGAACCTGCTCCTCTCTCCGCTGCCTTCTATTCTCTTCTCCGCCTTGAGCTTCAGCAAAGTTTCGCGTTCAAGGGAAGCACTATTAACGTCATCATTACCCTTCTCCTTCATTTTTTCGAGGGCTAACAAATTTTTTGAATCGCCAGTGCCCACACTAGAAGCTACAGCTGATGCTGCGGTACCATTCATGGAACCTTCCTTTAAAATTTGCAGGGTTTGGGTGTCCCATGACTTATTTGGTGGCGTTGAAGAGTCTCCTGTTTCACACACTGGTATGTACTGTGCTTTGGGCATGCTGTACAAATGCGCGAGAACTCTGCAAACTTCATCAATTCCTGACTTTTCAACATCAAATGCTTCCCACCATGGAGGGTTCTCAGGGAGAGGCACCTGGAATCTACGAGCAGCAGCATAAACAACCCCACATGCGATAACTTCACTTTTGAATCGGACACATAATGTAGTACGCAGACTATCGTTTGCAAGATTCCAAGCTTCCTGCCTCAGCTCGTTGGGTGTTCTAAGGGTTGCAAGATAATTCGATATGAATTTATGAGGATGCTCAACATGGCAGATGAAACCCATTTCTTTCAATAAATGTCGTTCTGTACTGACCAAGTCCATTTCCAACTCGGGATACTTCTTTGAAAAGATGTACAAATGCTCGATTGGTAAATTCTCCCTTCTGCACTCCATTCTATGAAAAACAATGAGCACTTGTTCGGCTCTCCTTGGACTTTCTTCCAACTTAGACGCAAGCCAGACACAACTAGCCGCAACCCTCTTCACATTGAACCGTGCGAACGACTTCTTACAGTAGAACCGATGAAAAAGGACCTGGCCTGTAGCCATTACCTCTTGAGGTAATTGAAGCAATATTCCACCCTCTTGAATGAGATCAAATCCGTAGACTCTAAGTGTAGTTTCCATCGATTCATCGACCCCGTCTTTTCTAGATGGAGTGTTCTTCAATTGCTCGTCCGTCAGATAAAACGTATTAATGGTCGTGCAACTCATTCTGAAGATTAACCAACCACCACTTCGAGTAAAACTCAAATTTTAGGCTTCAAAAATGGTCCAGAAGTAGTAAATTTGACTAAGCCGCATCGAAAATTTGAACTGAGATTGAGAAAACCCCTAGGAAGGTCACTGGAGAGATTTGGGAAAAGACTTTTGAATGAGGGGGAGGGAACAAGTGATTGATAAAAGGCACCACCAGAGTTTGGTGATATGAGTTTCTTGTGATTTCTTGTTATATATATATATATATATATATATACTTGTAGGGCAAGTCTGGATTGGGCTACCAGCTCCTAAAGCTAGATAGTTTCCTAGTATAGGAAGGACATATTTTTAGAACATTGCAGTACTAACAAGGAGGCATTGCGGCTTTGGAAAGGGATTCCAAATAACGATCATCTTAAACACCACAAGCAGATTTGAGAGAGAACTCATCTCTTTGCTCATCGTATAGACTGCTCCATAGTAGCGCCAACTGTACCAAGTGTCTTTAGGGTTTGGGGATGGCAAGTCCTGTTATTGGAGTGAACTTCGTGCATCTGGTTATGATGGAAAGGATATTGATTGGAGTAATATTCATTATCCTTTTCATGGACAACAACAAACGGAGGAAGATGCCCTCTCTTCGACGAGTACTCTAGATTATCCTTACTCAGAAGAAACAAGAAAAGATTATGGCGACCCAGATTATGAAGACGAATATTACGAATATGAAGAAGATGAATACAATGAGGAAGACGACGAAGATGAAGTTGAATACAATGAGGGAGAGGAAAGTCTGACCGACTCGACACCAACAGAAGAGAACAAAGAAGGACAAGTAAGTAGCACCGATTCAACACCAGAAGAAGAGAACAAACAAGATGGGGCTCTGAATAAAACCATTCCCTATGACTGACTGGCTTGGACTTGGATTAATGTGTTTGCTTATTTTAGCAAGGAGAAACGCTACGGAGGATATGGGGTTATTCTACGCAATGCGCTCGCAAAACCAATTACTGCTTCAGCCAAGTTCTCAAAAGATGGGAAATCTTTCTATTATCAAGTATTCATGGGGATAAAGGCTGGTGTTGCACTTTCTGAGAAACATAATCGTTCTGATCTCCATGTCCGGTGTAAATCGATTAAAGTACCAAATTTCTTCCATCGTGCACGTCGCTGCTCCAAGGATGAATGCAGAGACACGCATGATCTCAGCAAGATTTGCCTGAGGTGTCAGAGGTATTTATTTTGGTACGAGGGCCGTGATATGAGTTTGGTGGTGCCTCTTGTCCTGGAACTTAGAAGGAAAAACATAGTAACTTTGTCAAGTGCATGGAGTACAAATGATGCTGAGTATATTCTGGCCAAAATGGGAAAAAAGAAGAAGTTACTTGAAGTTGAGAAGGAGAAGGAAGAAGGGGGAATTATGAACGCACTTGATGAGTTACTTTTAGTTGATGCTGAGAAGAAGGAAGAAAAGATTGCCACCGATGACGATGATGAGTGGGGTGAGATTCAACCAGATGAATTTTCTGAACAACTGAAAGAAATTCTTTGGGATGATGCTTATGGTAATTATAATGGTATATGTCACTCTTAATGGCGGTTGGACCATGGTAATGAAGATATGATCAGGGGACTTTATTGTGTAGTCAGGTGATTAATTAATTTCTTTTTTCTTTTCTTTTTTTTATTTCTTTTTTATTTTGGAGAACTCCGAATAGATTATTTATTAAAGAAAGGCAAAAAAGAACACTAGAGGGGGGCAAGGACCTGACCTCTAGGGAGATTATTTCGATTAGTAGCTATGTTTTATGTTGGAAAGCCTATTTATTATTACGTGGGTGTTGTTTATTTACATGTTAGAAGGAGACCTTTTTTTTAGAATGAATAAAGTTGTATTAAGAAGAAAAATGTAGTTACAGTATACACAGGGCTATATACAGAGTTATAGACCCAAATGAAAGCGAAAACAAAGGATTACAGGTTAATGATTTCCTCCCAATGAACCCTTTGAAGGAGACCTACTGGTATATGTCTAACCCGAACACTTTGGGGCCACACTGCTCTATTAATGAGAGGTACTTTTAGGCTTCTCAATCCTCAAGAAAATACTTGCACTAATCCAGACCGAAAGCAAAAGCTTACCGGTAACTAAAAAGAAAAACCTTATAATTCGGAAGAAGAGCTTAGCAGAGAGATAAGATTTTTCATCGCTTTTTTGTTGCAATAGACATTGTCTTCCGGCAGTCCATTAGTATATGTCAGACTGCACGAGAACATGAGCAAGAATTTAATATTTTAGGATTGTTCGTGCTGACATACCAAAGACAATTTTGAAGCTGCATTATGCGATGCAAATACTAATTGAGACGATTAAATGT
>JAJJMA010294539.1:0-13318 GCA_023529015.1 Papaver nudicaule
TTAGACGTGAGAACGTCCTCAGCTATGATCCACAGGCTCTTTGCTCAAGAGCACTCCTTTAGATTCATCCATATCCAACATAACAGTTTGCAAGCAAACCATTGTAATGGTCATATGGCGTCGAATCTATCTCATACGTTCTTGATTCACAGTATTCGTGGGATCAAATACTGGTCATGACATAAAGCCATGTTACACAAGAACACGATCTCAATCGCTACATTACTACTAAAGTAGTCGACTATATTTCGAAAGAATAGAGAAAGTAGAAATAGAAGAATTTCCGTAAAGTCATAACTCCTACTAACCTTTTGTCGATGAAGAATAATTGATGTCTTCTTTGTCTTCACAGTCTTCGTCTTCAAGGTCTCTACTACTCTGTCTATATCCCATTTCCGAAATCTAAACTCTAGTAGGCTAAATCAAGAATTGAATTTTGACATCTAAAACTGACAACTAGCTTGACATACCAACGCTAGTGGGTTTGACCGGACAATGCCCTAACAAGACTATACCCCAAACGAAATCAGGGGGAGATGCCGACATCAGGGGGAGGATCCAATGATATGATGCCGACATATTTTGATTCGAAATGTGAAATTGTGTTGTACTCTTTTTCCCTTCGATCGAGATTAGTTTTTCCCACAGGGTTTTGTTACTCGACAAGGTTTTTAGAGAGAACACGACCACAACTACACTTGGCGTATATGCTGAATGTTGAAGACTTGAAGACTGGATGGATATTACTGAACTGCATCAGAATCAAAGAAATGAATGCGATAGCATGTCAAGCGAAACAACTTCCAGCAAGAAGCAAGAGAGTTATTCAGCATGAGCAAAGGCGTACTTCTGGACTTATCGCGTTGTACTCTTTTCCCTTCGTCAAGGTTTTGTCCCACTGGGTTTTCCTTGTCAAGGTTTTAACGAGGCAACATATGCGAGTCTAATTATGTTCTAAGTATTCTTAATATTGCACCCTTTTTCCAAGATCAGGTTTTGTCCCTTTGGGTTTTCCTGGCGAGGTTTTAATGAAGCAATCAACTTAGACACAGTGGTCATCGGAGAGATAGCTACATTTGAAGAACTAAATATGAAGCTTAAAGAGAAGTCACCTACCACGACCAACTCCAACAAAGAAGCTTATGAAGACTCGAGACGTTATACTCTCTATCTTTCAAGGTTTTGTCCCAGCGGGTTTTTCCTTGTTAAAGTTTTAGTGAAGCAACACATTTGAAGAACTACATTCGAAGCACTATATGTGAAGCACTATGTATATAGTTTTGTTATTGAACCGCACAAGGGGGAGTGTTATAGGGCCTGCGGCCCATGGATGTGCGGTCCATATGGGTTTTCCCTTTAACCATATATAAAGGAACACTACACCTTCTATCAAGAAGATTTATCCCTAATTTTTTTTATTATTATTTTTTTTTTTTATACGATCTACCAACCTCAAATATGAGAGAGAGACTTTGAACTCTGGCATACGGGGGCTAGCTTCCGTTGTTCTAAACTTTTTCATTGAGGTGAATTATTGCGTCATTGAGAGGCGGCCCGCATCTGTAGCGACAGCCTCGCACCACACCAACGATGTTTCTCCTTCTCCCATGAAACCAGGAAAGGGGGTGCATCTTCTTCTTTCATTTTCATATTCATGTTAATGACGGACTACTGCTATTATCATCTTCCTCCTCCTCTCTTACTCTTCTTCTTTTTCCCCCATTTTTCGCCTCACCTGATATAACAACAGAATACCCTAATAACACCATGGACGATGATCCCGGCAGAGGAACAAAACCCAATAATAATGATACATCAACTCCACTATCTGCCATTGCAGAGGCCTTTGAAGAACTCGCCAGAACCGTAAAATCTAAAGATTTTCAAGATCTTAGATTGAGTACTTTTTCTGAAGCTTGTTCCCTCGTTTCTGTTCTTTTTGGTTGCCTTGGCATCGCTTTCAAATTTGCAGAGATGGAATATTGTGCAAAGGTGCCCCATTTTCCTCCCAATTTTTATTGTTTTCCTTTCCTTTTCTCTTTTAACTGTGTATAAATACAAGGTTGGAATTCGTTTTACCAATTGGGTTTTCATTTCTTTTCAATTACCTCTAATTCATGGCATTAAAAGTTTTATGAGTAATTCAAATTATGACATTTTGGCAACTCCAGTATCAAGAAAGGAACGATCTTTCTGATACAGCTCATAGTTTTGGATCGTCCATTGTTGTGTGTCCGTTAGCGGTTTTCTTTTAGGTTAGAGAAGGGGCTAAATTGGTGATATTGCTAGATAGGGTAAAGCCAAATAGTGTTATCAGAGGTGCTGATTGATATCTGGTGTTATAGGGCCTATGCGTAAAATAGATTGTTGAATGAAAGAGATCGAGGTGCGACTTTTTTGAGTAATAACGTTAATAATCTTCTTTGAATAATCAGCTTTAAACCAGATGTTTGTGAACTTGTAAAAGCCTTTGCGAAAGAACAGTGTGCATCAGGTTACGGTTGCTTTACAACCTTAATTATCATCATATTCGAGTTCATAGTGGTTATCCTTAGCATCTTGGCAGGATCACTGATGGTTTACATTCTTTCCTGTTTTTCTTTTATGTTCTTAATGTGTGCGACTCAGGTGATTACAAGTCTGGAATACATCTTGTTATTGTTTTTTTTTTATATTGAAAGAACGTTCTCTACAAACATTAACTAGATAACTAGCTGGGTTTTCTTGATTTCTCTTAGCTTTAACTAGCTTCAAACCTTGAGATTAGAGCATGAAACTTGTGGGTGTAGTTGTGTCAACAAGCACTGTCATTTTATTGAAGTTGGTGCCTCTCCCACGTTCCTGTATAGTCACAGCTCGTTTTGTGCCTTTCGGGAGAATTTGTTGGCTACTAACAAAAAAGCGTACCTTTTTTATATAGTATACATTTTAGAAGAGAGTGCCAAAAAGTCCAAAGTTGGGATAATACGAAATACACTCTAACTAACTGCTGAGGAGCAAATTAGCATACCTGATTATATGTAAGATAGTTCCCAACTGCATACATAGATAAGGTGTTCAGTTACATGGATACCAAAGGGGTTTGTGATACATAAGCTTGTGCATGTCGGAAATGCTAGTATGTGGTTGGCTTTTGAAGTCTTGTTCAGTACACTAACTAACCTTCTATGTCTAATTTAATGGAAATTTATAGCACATTAGTGATCACATCAGGAAATATATATATATGCAGTATGGTGGACTTCTATATAACCAATAAACAGAAAGTAACGTCCATCCATTTACAGTATGATGGACTTCAGTATTCGAAGTTACCTTACGTTACTACTCTGCAGTACTTGCAACATGGAAACCTGTACTGTCACTCCAGATTTGACATTGTCAGAATTTCGACCGTTTAATTTGATTTTGGATTGGTGGGGCTCAGTAATCAAAAGAAGCAGGCCCTGCTAAAAAGAGAAAGGGGAAGAGACGAGTCTCTCTGGCAGGGGTTAATGGTAGAACCAAATGGGACACTAAGGGTGACAGCCTATTAGTGCAACACACATAGAGGAATAAATGAAGATTACGAGTTCTAGAGAAGTTTCAAGGACCTATCCATAAGACTGAATTTGATGAGGGAATCTAGCAATTGCAAAGATCATCCTGACTTGTTTCTTGAATTTTCTTTTACATTTAAATTGAGTGCGACTGAGAGGATGTAAATTTCAGATTATGTCACGCAGTTTCAGAGTCATGAATCACTTCCCATTACTTCTAGACACTTGGCCCTTCTGTGTAGGCTTTTATGCAATGAATAAATTATTTTATTTTTGCTGTATCTTTTTCTCATTATTCTTACTGGAACTAATAATGCACTTACTGATGTTATTCAGGTGCAAGACCTAGTCCAAGCATCGAAAAGATATGGTACTTTGAGGAATATAATTGACTATGATGTTGAGAATGATACTGTGAGAAAGCCGGGTAGCTCTTCCCGTAACTTACGTAGAGTTAGACAAGGCCTTGATCTCATCAGAGCGTTATTTGAGCAATTCATTTCATCAGAGTATGTTCAAACTAATGCAGCTTACTTCTATGTTCAAAATATAATTGGATGTTAAATGCAAAAATCTTATGACAGAATATTTTGAAGTAGAAAGCAGGGTGTACAGTCTTTATGTGGTATTTATACCGGGTGCTAAGTTGACGAATAACTGCAGAAGGATATTTTGTGTGCATTCTTTAGTAGTGAACTGATTTTTTATGTGCTTGCATGTAATTTTTATGTGTTGCTAATGGGTTTGTTTGAACTACATCTGTTTCTCTTTCAGTGACTGCTCTCTGCGAGAAGCAGCTTCATCTGCTTATGCAGAAGTCTGCGCTCCATTTCACACGTGGGCAATTAGGACAGCGGTTTTTGCGGGAATGTATGCACTCCCATCAAAGCAACAGCTTATACTGAAGTTGAATGAAACAGGTGAGCATCTCTCTGAGTTGAATTACCCAAGTTTTTTTGCTTTATTCGCATAACATGGTGTAGCTTGTTTGGAGCTTACTCATCATATTTAATAATGTTCAAGCTATATTCATCTTGCATGATTTACAGTTTCCTACCACCACCTAATATCTATAGCAATAAATAGAAACTATAGTTTTAGAAACAAGCAATCATATAGTATCTCGTAAATGGAAGTAGAAATTATTTCGGCATGCAGTTTTTACTAGACAAGATTTATGGGGTCATTAATAACGATGGAATTGTCAATGACTTACTGAATGTCAACTAATTTTGATGCTAAAGAAACTTTCCCCTTCATATCAAATGGCCAATTATAAAAGTGAGATGAGTTTTGAAGAACCTCAAGCTGGATGGCTCTCTAATTCGACTGCTTAGCCATCTACCGCTTCAATACCAAAATGGATTCCGTGTAAAATTTCCTACCTGATGCTTAAGTTTTTTGATAACCTCTTCTACTGCATTTATTTTTTTGAAAGTTGGTTCCGAACTTACTGTATTCTTTTACGTCAGATAGTTTTCATCAAATCTCAAATATGAAATCATTTTTTGCAGACCAGTCTGTGGAGAAGGAAATGAGAAGGTACATTGACGCCTCAATTCCTGTGATAGAGTACATTGATAAGCTTTACATATCTAAGAATATCACTTTAGACTGGTAATGCCGCCGTAACGCCGTTGCATTTGCAAACACCTAGAACCAATTTTATGTGCAGAACTGAAGGTCTTTACAGCTTATTTTCAGCTTTGATAGTGAACTAGATAATTTTTCTTTGCATTCAATTTGACTCATTTTGCCACAGCTTAGTGTAAATTTTTCCTCCTTTCATTTTCTTTTGTATTTAATTATGTTGTACAAAAACTGAAGTCGGTTGAACATGGATACTTTGCTCTTCTTGACACCGCGAACCCTAAGCAGATTTGTGAATTAATGATGATTTTGCATCATTAGCAAGTAATTTGGATATGAAAAAGGATCAAGATATACATAATAATAGTTAGATTTGTTTAGTTTCTCGTTACAAGTTGGTCCTTTTGTTGTTACAAATTTCTGTATCATTACTCAGTTTTCTAAATGGAAAAGAAAAAGGGCAAATAGAGGATCCATGTAAGAATTATATTGTTACTACCCTTTCTTACTTTTCTGTATCATTTAAATTGCCTACTGGTATAGTGTCAAAAAAAATATAATCAACAATAGCTAAGACATTTGCACTATGAGGGACAGAAGAATATACAAAGAAGGCGGAGAACTTAAGAGAAAGAAGACGAGAATGTTTCACCCTCATTCATTCCATTAAAAAAAAAAAAAAAATTGCCTATTGGTATGGACCATATGGTGAAAATGATGTGTGAAAACTTCTGAAACTGTTGCTCTTCTAAAAAAAACTTTTACCTTTTCTTAATTTTCTGCAAATTAGTTTAACAAATGTATTTCACTATTTAACTGCACTTGTAAAAAGAATGTGACCAATGAATTATATTTTCTAGAGGACAGTCCTAAAAACAGCGTTGTTGCAGAATCCGGTTTCCCAGGCCACACCGCCACAGCATGTTCAAAATCCAAATACAAGAGCACTCTCAAATTTTCAGAATGAAGCTTGGCCAATCACTGTTTATAATGTGAGGCTTTCTGGGTTCTCTATTATTTTTGCAAATGTCTTGAGGAAGGATGCCAAATCAGCACCGTAAATAACCCGGTGATCAGCTGTTACATTGACCTGGCAAAGATGGAAAAGAAAAACATATGATTGCATTCCAGGGCCAGCACCCAACAGTATATAAATTAATACAGTCCAGCTTTCAAGTTTTTTAAGTTTATTGTATTTTAAGAAACATTTCAGTATTTCTATTTATGAATCTCTATCAAAAACAAGTATCGAAAACTTAACCTATAGATTCACTAAGACAATGAACAGCAAAATGCCGTTGTGCAAGTCCTATGTAATAAAGTTATGATCACAGATAACATTTGTCATCTTCCCACAAGATTGGATCTTTATACTACACAGACATGGCTAGAAGCACCACATTGTGAACTTGATGGCGCACAAGGAGATTTTGACATATATGTCAAGCAACATTCTTTTCGAAAAAATAAAGAGGAGAGTTTTAGTCAGAGCAAATTCATTTAGCAATGTAGTGTAGAATGATAGGTATGATTACTGTAACAAAGATCATGAGCAATAAATAGAGTTCAGCAACAATTGGTACATATAGATTGACTTATGAGAGAACTCAAAAGAAATGCAGCAGATTGCGGAGATCAAACAGTAAGGTGTCAAAGGCTGTAAAAGTGAGAATCATTGTTTTATCATGATGATTTTACCCTGGGAATATTTACTAGGTTTGTGTCTAGTGACCAGGGTGAATATTTATTGGCACCTGATTTTGCACTTCATACAATTACTAAGCTGGCTAGCTGATATCCATTGACTTGGAAAAGCTCGCACGTATCTAACGCAGTTCAATGACTCTAAATATTTGTACCTAGGGTTCGAACAGTTGACCATGATTACACATGCATGCGAAGTGTATGGGTGTATAATACGAATATTTTTTTCCCTGTATAGACAACAAACAACAAAGAAAAGCTTACCAGCATTTGATTCTTCACACTGAAATATCCATCTTCATCTGTCACAACTTTAGGCTTTGAAGCCCCTACCGCCATAATAGCCCCCTACACGTCATATACAGATAAGATGATTGACAATTCGTAAAGAATAAGAAACTACACAAACCAGTAAGACAAAAAGGTAGAAGAGCACATCACTCACTTGGCCTGGAGGAAGTATGGCATCGAATCTATCCACCCCAAACATGCCCAAATTGGACAATGTGAAAGTCCCTGCATATTCAACGGATTAGCATTGTAAAATTTATCTTCTTCCATCCCTACTGCAAGTAAAAGACGAAAACAAAAGATGACTGGAAGTTAAAAGCACCTGAAGTGTATTCGTGGGGCTGAAGTTGTTTAGAACGAGCTTTCTCTACTAGTTCTTTCCATTTTTGAGATAACAAATAAAGATCCAACTACAACATTATCGACAACAACAACAACAAGAAGAGTTTTTTATTAGATATTCAAATCTGGCACCATTTGAAAATTGACCAACACCTAACACATCATGGATGTAAATGTACATGTACATGGTAATAATGTGCTCTAAGATATCAGCAGTTCAAATTCAAACCTTATCAGCATCCTGAAGCACAGGTGTTATGAGTCCACCATTAATTGCAACCGCCACTGCAATATTTATACTGGTGTTATAAGTAAAACTCTTCCCATCTTTGCAGCTAGCATTTACAACAGGGTGTTGAGCAAGCGCCATGGCGGCAGCTTTCGCTAACAATGCAGTCATAGTTACTCCCTTAGGCTTCACCTAAAATTGATCAAATCCCATCTAGAGTCAAATCCAAGAAAACGAACAACACCTAAACTTAAATATGAGAAATGTAAAGTACCTTTTCATAAAGAGCATCCAAGGCATCAGTTTTCATAGGATAACCAACACGGAAAGTAGGAACTGACAGACTTTCCACCATATTTTTCGAAACAGCAGACTGCATTGTAGTAAAAGGAACAATAGTGGCACCTGGAATCTCAGGAAGAGTAGGAGCAGATGCTGAAGCTTTAGGAGATGGAGAGGAAGGGGAAGAAACAGGAGCAGCAGAAGCTACATTGCTAGTTTGATTAACACTCTTGGAAGAAGGCGAAACACCGGCAGCAGCTTCGATATCTGCAGGTGTAATTCGACCAAATGGCCCAGTTCCAACAATTGATTCAACATTAACCTTATGCTGCTTAGCTAGTTTCTTTGCATATGGTGTCAACACAGTCTTCTTTGGACCTTCTGAAACTGTAGGTGGAGCTGAGGAAGCAGGTTTTACCGGTGGAGGAGGTTGAACAGCAGAGGCAGGAGGAGGAGGAGCAGAAGATGATTTAGATGAAGCTCTAGATTTAGCTTCAGCAACATCATCTTCAGTTTCAGCAAGTAAACCAATAGCAGCACCAACAGGGGCAACTTCACCTTCGGCAACAACAATAGCAGCAAGAATTCCGTCATAGAAAGTCTCAACATCCATATCAGCTTTATCAGATTCGACAACAACGACACTTTCGCCTTTAGATAATAGATCTCCTTCAGATTTAATCCATGATACAATTTTACCTTCAGTCATGGTTGAACTCAATGCTGGCATGAAGATCTCTCTTATTTTCGCTTGAATTGCTGGGATCTTTCGATTTGGTTTACTTGGAAATGATGGAATTGATAAACCACGAGATGATGGAAATGGTAAATTGTTATTCAGAGAAGAAGAAAATGAGATTGTTGTGGGAACCCTGGATAGTAGTGACGACGCCATTGATGGGATTTCTCAGTTTTGATTTCTGTTTAGAGCGACAAGGGAAATTAACAAAAACAAAACTAGAGATACAAAACGTAATTTAGAGTGGGAGACAATGAGGGACGGAGAAGACGAGGTTATAGTTAGTTGGAATCTCAGTAGCACTGTCGTCGACACATGGGCAATTTTTCAAGAAACTACAACACAGACTAGCATTTCGTACGAGTAAGGCCCATTTTATTCACCGTCGGAAATGCTCGGTGAACACCAAAACTCATCCCCAAATAGGTGTCACCAATCTATTGGTTCAATTTCATGTACATAGGGACCTGTTTCTCCATGGGAGTAAGGGGTGGGAGAGTTTGAACCAATAGGTGATTGTCACCTATTGGTGTATGCATTCAGTGTTCACTTTTAGGTTCTGAAAAAGCGAGATACACCACCAATTTTTTGTTTTCGTGAACCTAGTTGATTATGGTTGTTTGAACGATCTCACAAATCAATATTCAAACAACAACCTGAGTATAGTTCAGAAACCCGAACCATAACAAGAACGTAGTTCTTGTAGATCTCAATAGAGATGGATTCACTCAAAGGTTATGAATCAACAAACTTGCAATTACTTCTATTATATAGATCAGAAACAATATAATGCGGAAGGGAAAAGTAATGCGAGACACCAGAATTTTGTTAACGAGGAAACTGCAAACCTAGCAGAAAAACCCCGGGACCTCAGCCAGATGTGAACACCCTTAGTATGAATGGTATACAGACGCTAGCCTACTCTCAGACTTCGGACTGGACTGTATCGAGACTGAATTCACCCTACAAGCAATTCAGCTACCAATGTGCTCCTACGTCTCTTGGCTCCTGCAGTAGCCTACGTACTTGATTCCCCTAGCTGACGTCCTTTACAGGCCTAGGAGTTGCTCCACTTCCCATCGTGGAGACTAGCGCTAATTTGCCTCTAACAGGACGCCTAAAAGTATCCAAGTAATTAAACGAGAATACGATTGTGATTTCCTTTAGACTTAAAGTCAAGGTTAATGGAAATCGATATGTTGAATAGGGCTTATTGATCTAGCCTAAACAACTTTACCTCCGAACGCGAGACGAACTTAGTATGAAACATAGTTCGTGATTTGCGTTTGGGAACTTCTAGGGTTTACGATGCAAGATCTACCTTACGAAGTTTCTATCAAATCTTGGTCGTGTTACGATTGAAATAATTCAATCGACCCAAGATACATGATGGAATTTTACTTCCGACTTGTTCTTCACGATCCTCAAGTGAAGTCTTTCAATAGTCGTAGTCCTAAAAGGACTTCGAGATGACGACCAACCTTTATGCAAGGATACACAGATGTGTAGAGGATTGAGATTGTATCTTGCAGAAGGTCGTCTATTTATAGTGATCACCAAGGGGGGCTTTGCTTAAAGTTTAAGCAACCTTGAGTAGGGCTCAAGCAAGTTCCGGAACTAGGAAAGTCCATAGCTTGAATACCCATTCTCAATCTTCTAAGAACTTTGGACTAAGACAAAAGTTAAAGAAGACTCAACCTTGTTTGAAGGTTCGCGACTTCTGGTCCAATTCTTGTTTGGACATCGCTTGGATTAAGTTGTTGAATTCCATGGGCCAAGTCACGACAAGTCCGAGAACTAATCATGTCTAGACCGAAAACTTCAAGATATGGAAGTTGGAAGGTTTCGCATGGCTTATATGAACGCGTTCACAGAATAGTCCTTAGAGTTCAGGAGAATTCAAGAGAATTCTTGAACTTGTATGTACGCGTTCATACAGACTTAGCTCGTTCTCTGAAATCCCAAAGGCAGCATATGTACGCGTTCACCGTTGGGGTTGTTTCAAGAGACAACTCAACATACTCTACCTATACAAATTATCACAAGTGTGACACATGCAAAGGCGAAAATCCTAGAATACCTTCGGATCATATAAACAACATCATAGACTATTGGTATGATAGAAATGGTAAAAACGATACGGAAAGGAAATACCTTTCTAACCTTCAGCGAGGACGTTATGATTTATCAAGTAGTAAGCTTCGGTCTTTGTCTTCATCAGTCTTCGTCTCGATTACCTAGAACTATCCTAGTCCGAGTTGTAGAGTAAACTTATCAAGGATTGTGATTTTGTCTCATAAACTTGACAACTGACTTGAGATAGCAACATCAGTGGGTTCAACCGAGCAATGCTCTAACAATCTTCCCCTTTGTCAATTTTAGTGACAAAAACCAATCTTACATATGGATTCAAAAAGTAAAATCTTTTAGCCCTAACCATAATGTACTTGATCTTCTTGTAATCTTCAGCGTCTTCAGATAAGAGTGTTCCTGCAAGCGAAGATTCAAGGTAAAGATTACAAACTCAAAGTCACCACACATCTTGGTTTCTAGAAGGACATAGTCCAACAAGAGTTTGTTATGCAATTGAGTAGTATGTAACTTGGTAAGCATATTGCATCGATGCTTCAAGATACTACACAATTTGATATGTTCTCCCCCATACTCAATACACTAATTGTTGTTATGCCATGACAAGCACATCGATTTTACTCCCCCTATGACAATGACGTAGACAATTGTCGTAGTAGATAAAAAGATTTTACTCTCCCTTACTACAAGATTTCTCCCCCTTTTTGTCATAAAATAGACAAAGAAAAGAAATATAGGAATCCTCATAAAATCGCAATAATCAATGTAGATAAAGGTAAACATACCTGAAACGAGAGATAAAAAGATGCGATTCTCTCGTAGATTCCACAGCTGCACTCCCCAAAAAGATATTACCATGAAGCACAAGTTCAAAAGAACTCTCCCCCATTATGTGTCATTCCATAAGGAACAACGCGACTACCTTCCCAAGCAAGGTTTTAGGATAATATCTTGGGTACAATTTTCACAAGAGAAATTGTAGATATGTTTTTCTTTCTTAGCCAGTTACGGTCAAATAGGAATTCAAGGTTTAATCTTCCTACTTTCTCAGAGAGTTTCGGTCAACCATCGACTTTAGAGAAAACATTAGGTTACTCCTTCCTAGTGGTTGTAAGACTAAGAATTAAAGGTACAACATTTAATCCAGCGGAGTTCAACATTGTAGTCTACGAGGTACCTTATTGTCAAAAATCGTCTCCTCTTAGCCATAAGAGTCAGAAGCATGGAATTTTGATAATCTATCATGAACTGCTTTACCCGAACGGGTAGTATAGCTAAAAAAGCAAGTTCACGGTTTGCAATACATTCATAAAGATAATCAATTAAGATCAAGCGTTGCAATCATCAATTAAGATTTTAATTTAATAACCACGATTAATTGATGAAAAAGATGCAATTTAAGCAGATCACTCATAAAAATTAAAGTCAAGATGACTTAGGCATATGCCTCTTATTCATGAACAAATAAATTTTCTCATCTAGATAATGTAAAGAATCAGTTTATTCTTCAGTTACCTCCTTCTGGTTCTTCATAGGTAGTCCAGTCTTGTTCAATAGCAACTACTCTTGAGGTCAGGTCAGTGATGAGATTGGTGAGTTTGTTAAACTCTTTGCTTAAACTTAAAACGTGTTCAAGAACAACGTCAAGTTTCATATCGGATGCCTTTCTTTGTTCTTCAGAGATGCATGGAACTGAGCATTGAGCAGACAATGCTTTATTCTCCTGAGTCATACTAGATTCAATGTCTAAGAATTCAATTCGAATCGTTTTACAGGATGGAAGAATGACAGTCCATGTATTGTCGTTCATCTTGCAGTCTTAATTCCAAAGAGAAAAGAATTCCTACTTTTGGACTGATTGAATAACCCTTCATACTCTACATTAAATAAGGTTCAGACACAGAGTTTAGGATTTTCAAGGGACAGGTTTTACGTTCATAACAAGTTGCGAACGTCCTTTAAACAACAGTTTTTGTTGAGGTAAAAAAGGACAATTTTTAAGCATAGTGTGACCACAAGGGTACATCTCATAAGACAATTTTTTACCTCAAATAAGTTTAGAATGTCAACAGTATGATTATAAGAGCATATATTCCTTTTTGGCTTTCTCATAGTGATTCCCAAGGATTCTGTTCTCGACTCTTGCCTTAGGAGCCAGAGGCAGGGGAAATTCTAGAAGTAGCACAAAAGGTGTTGACATCCACATCGATCATTACATTTTGGACCCTTTAATATGATGTGATAGTACCTTTATAAAATCTTGTTTCGGCTCACTGCAATTTTAGGAGACATAAGGTAGGTGATGTAAGACAATTATGATGATAACATTGGTGATCATAAACCATCAGGACAAAGGATCACATAATCCTTTGAGCATGGACACATCTCTTTTAGAGATCATTGCTCAACAATTATAAGAGATGATAGATTATTGTCTTATTTAGATAATAGGTAAATATTTGTTTATGCATTATGTTAGGGCATTGTCCGGTCAAACCCACTAGCGTTGGT
>JAJJMA010294555.1:0-12204 GCA_023529015.1 Papaver nudicaule
TATGATTCTGTGTATGTTGATGTATGATATTTGGGTGTACTGTCTAAGATCTAACCCTTGGGATTTTAGACAGTTACATTTTGGCGCTAGAAGAGGTCTTGAACTTGTTTTTTCCTTGTTTTTCATCATGATTTGCTGTGAAATAACATATGTGGTGTTCTGTTGTTATGTTTCATTGTTCAAAGTTTCACGTATATTGCTAATGACTGAAAAGTAATGCTATTTTTAGTAGCAAATATCGCTGAATAAGGAGTTTTCAACTCAGAACTTGAATTTCGCTCGCATAATTTGTTGGATTCATCACATATTTCACTTTTGTCACATGAGTACAGCAGAAAGTGATTTTCTTGGATAAGAAAAGTGTTATTTTTAGTATGTTTTAGTCCATGGCGTAGGATTAATCATAGATCTTGGGGAAAATATGCTATTTTGGGTACGTTTAGAGACAATATAGATATATATTATCGGTGATTGGTAAAAGTGGCTATTTAAAGTATTGTTTTCCGGTGAATTAGCGAAGTAGTTTGTAGTTGCAGATAAAATGCCTTTAAAACTTCTTAAAATTGTCGCCGTACCTCCCATTTGATCGAAAAATCATAGTCATTCATGAAGTTTTTTGCAGTTTGTGTGAAAATCTCATTTAGTCCTTTCTATCATGATTAGGTCATCATCTGCACAACATTTGATTTGAGACTGCCACTTTTGTCATTTCTTCAACAACATTCTGAAAAGCTATTTAACTAACTCGTTTGGCACTTACCCACAGTACTAACAGAGCAATACTGTCAGGAAGTGTGTTTGTCTTCTTCTACAGATCTTCGGCGAATGGGTCCTAGAGGAAGAAGCGGCAAAGCCCCATCGGGTAGGCCTCCACGGTACCCTATCCTTCCTACACCATTGATGTTTCCCAGTATCCACAACACCAGAAGTAGGGGAGTGGAACCAGTAGATTTGCCGGACTCCCTTTTGGCAAGTTCATCTCGGCGGTCACCAAGTCAGCGAACACTTCGCCGAGACGAGGTTTTGATGGAGGATATCACTCACTTGGAGAATGCAGGAGTAACACTTGAACCTAACGCATTATTGCGGAGGGTTAGCAGCGAAATAGAAGCGAATACTCTTGGCGATCCCATGGATGGTAGCAGAGAAACTCAGAGAGTCATCGGCGAGTCGTCTAATGTCGTGGGTGCATCTCAGAACACTAATGCAAGGGGTACAGTAGCAGTTAATGCAATCCCTGGAGCTATTGGCGAAACACCTAATGATGTGGCGGAAGCCCAAGCAGTCGTCGCTGAACCTATCATGGCAGCAGATGTTCAATAGGCCGCTAGTGGAAATGACATGGCGGTAGTACCAGGCACAACCATAACTCGCCCAGTGGTGGTTACAGATAACACAGGGTCCACTAATACTACATAAACTTTTCTAAAGCAGATCCTAGAGGCAAACAATAGGCAAACAGCTTAGATGCAGATGCAAATGCAAATGCAATTGCAAATGGAGACAGTTTTACAGAGCCACAGAGAATTGATGGCAGAAAATAGGAAGGTGATACAGAGCAGGAGTCACACATCCCATTCACACACCACTCGTCGTTCGGAAAGAAGCAGGCCCAGCACGATTGAAGTTTCACACTCGTCAGCAAAGTATGATGAGAGAGGCAGAAGGAAGGAAATGTTCATCCGAGACAATGAAGATTATAGTGATTCGGCGAAGCAAAACAAGATGGATAGGGAGGTAAAGAAAGAGCTTCGCCGGTTGAAAAGCAAGGTGGCGGCATTAGGTGGATCTTCAAAGGAGTCGAAATATAGAGTGGCGCTCTCAGAGGCAAAAAAGACACCCTTCAAAGATTGTATTACTTATGGGCACGTATCTACAAGGTTCTCTATGCCAAAATTCACGTCTACCTTTGATGGAACTGGGGATCCCGCTCAGCACTTAAGAATCTACAAGCGATATTTGGCAGCATGGGTAGGCTCAGACCCTATAATGTGCATGGCATTCCCCGCCACACTCAAAGATGAAGCCTTGGCTTGGTTCGATGGATTGGAGGAAAGAAAAATTGGTTCCTTTGGGAAGCTGGAAAGTAAGTTCTTGCGCACGTATATTCAGAACAATAGAAGTCGGCCAGGCGTGGAAAGACTGTTTAACATCAAGAAAAGGCCATCCAAGACATATAGAAGCTTAATTCAAATATGGAGAAAGTTGTGTAGCAAGGTAGGTACATCGATATCTGACAGGGATAAGATAAGAGTATTCATTAGTTCTATGGAAACGTCAGACCCAATGTATCAAAGTTTATTCTGGGAGGCGCCGAAAGACATGAAAGCCCTGAGGTTAAGCAGAATAAATGGATAAATTACGAAGAAATTCAGGCAGAGGAGCTTCGCCTAAAGAAAGAGAAATTTAAGCAAATTCATCCGATCAACAATTATTCCCTAGAGGAGCAAGAAGAAATCAAAAGAGAGTGGCAGAAAGCAGAACATCAGAGATTGGCGAAGGTTCCCTCTTCGACGATGGTAGTACCAGAAGCAAGGCAACACCAACAAGTAACCGCTGATCAACATTGGAACTCTCAGAAGCGAGGCGATTATGATGGTAGAGATAGGCAAGATAATCGAGGAGGAAATAATGGAAGAGGCGGACGTGACAACCGGCGAAATGGAAATGGTGACAGGAGGAACAACGACGATAACCGAAAATTTGGTAGAGGAAACCAGCAACCGTTTCAGGACGCCACGCTACCAAAACTGCGTATTTCTTACACTGATGCATGGGGACAAATCGAGAATCTAAATTGCAGAGATGACATTCGTTATCCTTATAATAGAGGAAACCCCAGAGTCCCGCCCTCTAATACTAATTCTTTTTGTCAGTTCCATTTGTTTCACGGCCATTCAATCGAAAATTGTATTGGAGTACAGCAAGAGGTCCATAGGTTTATTTGCTTGGGGAAATTCCAAGAATTCCTTGAGTTGCCGCCACCACCTCCCATCATGGTTCAGCCAATTCAAGCTATTAAAGCTCCAAATGTGTATGAAGTGAAGGTAGAGCGAGATCTATTGGAATTGGACTGCTTTTCCATTGTGCATTCAAAGATCACTAGAAATGAATTCCACGACAATGTTCTGTCCAGAGTACATAAGCGAGGTAGATTGGGAAATGAAATCTGTAGTGTCGCTGCCAAGCAGGAACCACTGTTGGATTGGATGAAAGCTTGTGTGGGTTTCTCTGCTGATGAGATACCGCCTGAAGGAAGAAACCACAACAACCCCCTAGTCCTCACCATCCAAATGGGAAGATTCCGGTTACCAAAAGTCCTTATCGACCCAGGTAGTTCGGTGGATATTCTTTTCAACTCCGCATATGAGGCAATGAAAGCAAAAGATGCGAAAATCCCTTCGCCAACCGTTTCCTCATACAACATTTATGGATTTAATGGGGTGGCATCCAAGCCTAAAGGAGAAATTGAGTTCAAGGTGGTTATTTGTGATGAGTTCTTTCTTAATACCACCCTTTGTATCGTTGATGTTGATTCGCCATATGCTGCTATTCTTGGGAGACCATGGTTTCACAGCTTGAAAGGTGTACCCTCTACTTATCATCAACGTTTAAGGTTCCCAACACCTAAGGGAGTCGCCGAGTATGTTGGAGACTTGGAAGTGGCAAAAGCTTGCAATGCGGCAGACATACAAATGCGTGAAAATAGGAAAGCCAGAATCATTGAGAAAAAGAAACAAGGCAAAGAACCCTTAAAGGAGCAGGAGATTCAAGACTTCATCGCCGACCCCACAAAATATGCGCATTCGGTAAACTCAGTAGAAGACTCGGCGAAACCTGATGAAAAGGCATTATAGCAATTAAAGGAGCCATCGCCGATGGGAGAACCTGAATTACATTTCACGGCGGTGGAACCCACCAGAGATATAAATATCGGCGAAGAAAACGATCCAAAAATAGTGAAGATAGGTACTCTATTAAATGAAGATGAATCGGCGAAGCTAGAGGCATTACTCAAAGAATATGTTGATGTCTTTGCTTGGGGAATGAACGAAATGCCGGGTATTGACCCAGAGATAGCATGTCATAAATTGGATATTGATCCAAAGATCAGGCCTTTCAAGCAAAGGATAAGAAAGTTGGCTCCAGCTTACAAAGAAGCAGTGGAAGCGGAGATCGACAAAATGAGGGCGTCTGGTATTATAAGACCAGTACAATATCCTCAGTGGATAGCGAATATGGTGGTGGTACCAAAGAAGAATAAGGGAGTGCGAATTTGCATTGACTTCAACGACCTCAACAGGGCGTGCCCAAAGAACAGTTTCCCGCTGCCAAGTATCGATCAAACAGTGGACGCTACCTCGGGTCATGAGTTGCTGTCCTTTATGGATGGTTACTCAGGGTATAATCAGATACCCTTGGCGAAAGAAGACCAGAAGCACACCGCTTTCTTTTCCACTAAAGGATTGTTTTGTTATACTCGGATGCCCTTTGGATTGAAGAACGCCGGCGCGACGTATCAAGAAATGGCTCAAAAGATGTTTGAGAAGTGGATTGGTAAAACGATGGAGGTTTATGTCGACGATATGCTCGTAAAGAGCAAGAAAAAGCAAACTCATGTCCAGGATCTCAGAGAGATATTTGATCACATGCGCATTACCAAATTAAAAATAAACCCGGCGAAGTGTGTTTTCGGTGTAACTTCAGGGAAATTCCAGGGGTATGTGGTCACCAAGAAAGGTGTAGAAGCTGATCAGGCAAAGATTAAGGCAATCATAGATATGCCTTCGCCAGTAACAGTAAAGGATGTTATGCGACTCAATGGAACTCTGGCGTCGCTTAATAGATTTATTTCAAGATTCTCCGATAAATGTAAATTGTTCTTTCAGACATTAAATAAGGGTGAAAAGTTTAACTGGACTAAGGCACATGAATCTGCCTTCCAAGGTATCAAAAAGTACCTCGCTACTCTTCCAGCGATTCAACCGCCGGAGCATGGTGAAGAACTCAGAGTGTATCTCGCTGCAACACCATTCACCATCAGTGTTGTGCTTGTAAGAACCAAAGGGGAGGGGGACTCCTATTTACTATATCAGCAGAACACTACAAGGAGCAGAAAAGAATTATACTAAAATTGAGCAGCTAATCTTGGCATTAGTTTTCGCATCTCAGCGATTGCGTCCTTACTTTCATGCGCATCCCATTGTTGTCCTGACTAAGACTCCTATAGAGTCGATCCTGCACAGCTCTCAAAGAGTGGGGCGAATCTGGAACACACAGATCGAGCAGTTCGGCGTTCAGTATGAAATTCGTACAGCATAGCGGTCTCAGGTTATTGCGGACTTTCTCGCCGACTTCCCAATTGAAGAAGAAGAAGAAATAGAAGATATCCCCTTTTCGTTAGACGAGCGAGAAGATGAGATGCCAGATCTATTAAAATGCAGCCCTACTGGATGGGAAGTATACGTTGATGGTTCGTCAAATAAGGAAGGAAAAAGAATAGGAATTTTTTTTACTTCGCCGAAAGGGGCTAGAATAGTACACTCGCTAAGACTGGAATTTCCGACGACAAACAATGAGGCAGAGTATGAAGCAGTTATACACGCCATGAGATTACTCATTGAAATGGGTATTAGAGATGTTAGATTGACAAGTGACTCTCAGCTGGTGATTCGACAAATCTCTGGATGATATCAGGCATCAGATGCTTCTCTGCAGAAGTACCTTAAACTTTCTAGGGAGTATGCACAGGAGATCCCAGGTATCAAGTTTCGCCACATCTGCAGAAAGGATAATAGGCACGCCGATGCTTTGGCTTTCATCTCATCAATGATGACAGATCCCGACATCACTTCAATATCCATTGAGAGAGTGAGGCAGTCCTCTATGGAAGAGCGAGAACAAAGGGAGGTGTTAGTAACAGACGTAGAAGAATCATCGGAAACAGATTGGAGAACGCCAATACGATATTATCTGGATCGACTCACTTTACCGGGAAAGCAAATCTTAGCTCACCAAGTCATAAGCAGATCGGCGAATTATGAACTTCGTGATGGAATACTGTATCGCAGGTCATTTTCTGGGCCATTGCTGAGGTGTGTATCGCGAGAAGAAGGCAGGAAATTGCTAGAATCGATTCATGGGGGAGACTATGGAAATCACGGTGGCCAGAGAGCTCTAGCTCTGAAAGTAAGAATGCAAGGATACTATTGTCCTTGGATGAATAGTGATGCAAAGGAATATGCTCGTCGATGCAAACAATGCCAGTTGTATGGAAGGAGAATCAAAGCGCCCGCAACGTCATTAAATTCAGTACTGAGCCCGTGGCCTTTCGCCAAATGGGGTATTGACATCATTGGACCGCTGACTCCAGGATCAGGACAACGTAAATACATCATTGTGGCAACGGATTATTTTACCAAATGGTGTGAGGCCAAAGCTATCAAAAAGAAGACAGGAGAGGAAGTATTCACATTCATTTGGGAGAATATATTTTGCAGATTCGGCCTACTGGCGGAAATATGTACTGATAATGGAAAAGAACTCGTTGGCGATAATATTAGAAAATTACTCGCTACTTATAGCGTCAAGCTAGGAAAATCAACTCCATTGTACCCACAGAGTAATGGACAAGCGGAAGCCACCAACAAGACTATTTGGAATGGGGCTGAAGAAAAGGGTGGAGCAGCACAAAAAAACATGGCGCGAACATTTACATAATGTTTTATGGTCTTACAGAACTACTGTCCGAGAAGCAACTGGAGCATCTCCTTTCCTGCTTACCTTCGGCGCTGAAGCAGTACTCCCATCTGAAGTAATCCTACCAACTACAAAGCATGAGGCATGGGAGAAAAATCTAAATACCGACTTGATTCTAGCAAAGCTGGATGATTTAGAAGAACAGCGGTTGATCGCTCTCACACATATGGAAAATTATCAACGCCGATTGTCTAGAGAATACAACAAGCGGGTGATCCCAAGGGAGTACCAACCTGGCGAGTTGGTACTTCGAGAAATTCCCCTGTCTCAGCGAAAAGGATGCAGAAAGTTAGAACCAGTGTGGGAAGGCCCATATATAATCAAAAGAGTAGCTGGAAGCGGAGCATATGTGTTGATTGATGAACATGGCGTGGAACTAGAGCATCCTTGGAACGCCAAATTCATTAAAAAATATTATCCTTGAAGAAACAATGTAAAAATCCGAAGTCTTGGGCGGGCATAATACCCAAGAAATCTTATCAGCTTATGTAAAACAACAACGAATAAGATCCGGGGACGTAGGTTTGCTATCATGCGCCGAAACCCGTTAACAAATCATTGTGTCATTTAATTTTTCACTGGGTATTATAACCCCGTCAACATCCAAATCCAAATGGCTTCACCAAAATAGCAAAGTTAAAGAAGTTATAGCCCAGAATACGATATATTCAGGCAAAAGCCGTCAAACCAGGCTACCAGGCCATCTGCTGAGGCAAAAATGCCAAATATCTTCAAGGCTACAAAGCCATTTATTGAGGCAACACGCCATATACAAAAACCCTGATCAGGTATTAAGGCCAAGCGCCACAAGTAAAGACCTAAGGTCATAAATCAATAAAACTAGTTGGAGCCAAAGGTTCTCATCCAAGAAGCATGAAATCTTACCTGCTTCATTGAGTGAACAACCCCCTTGTATGGTAAGACCGACCCAGGATAGCTGGAAGACCAGTCGTGTTACTTGTTGGTTTGTAAGTGTTTGGCGAATAAGACCTTGCCGGCGGGAGCCACCGTAGCATCACTTCGGCGAGAGCCATTGTGTAGTTAGCCTACTGGGCGACCCAAACACTTATAATAGGATCACCGATGGCCACAAGTAACAATTAAGGCTGGGGTGCTACCCTAGGCACACAATGCAATTGTCGGCGGTACAAGCACTGGACTTCACTCAATAACAGGTTAAGTCTTTGACGGGAAATGTAAAGGGTAGCATGTTGGATTCACAAAAAGGAAAATCAATGGTAAACATAAACCCTACATTGTCATTACGTCACTCAAAACAAAGTGACGCATTTCATTACAAAAGATCGAGAATAAACAACAGAGATACAAGAAAACTCGTCGAGGACTGCAAGAAGCTAGTTCGTTTCGTCCTTTCCCTTTTCTTCTTCATCTTTTTCTCCTTCATCCTTTTCCCCACTTGTTACCTTAGCATCTTTCTCTCTGTCCTCTTCACCGCATGTTTCTTCCTCGCTTTCTTCCTCCCGCTCTGGTTCCTCTTCTTCTTCTTCTTTGTTCGCTCCTTGACTTGCATTTTCAACATCCTCTTCACCAGAGCCAGAACCCTCGCCATCTTGGTCACAATCCACAACTTCCTTCACAGCTACAGGTTCTGAAGCAAGGGCATACTTGGCTGGAATCTCGAGACCAAGTTTAGGGAACTCCTCGTTAACAAAGTCTTGCACAACGACAAAATCAAGCAGGAGCAGGCGATCGTTATGCTTAATCTCCTGATCTCTGAGATCTTTTTGAGCTTTGCTCACATCAACCTTAAGCTCATTGTGAATCTTCCCTAAATACCCAACTTTGCTTTCAAGAGCTTCAATGCTCGCCTGGCACTTTTGGTGGTCCTGAAGTTGGAGGTTCAATTCAGCAATCTTGCTGGGACATTGGCGATGCTGTTCCAAAGCCTGGCTTAATCATTCCTCACAGCCATTGTGATGGATGAGTTTCCCAGCCAATTCAGAGATCTTGTCGGTACAAAGTTGATAATCCTCGACAATCTTCTTTCGCCTTTCTAGCTCGTCTTCCAACTGCTTGATTCGCTCTGAGGAAAACAAGATAAGAGATTAAGACTGAGGCAACAATAAGATATAGCGAAAAGCACCCTAGAAATCTACCTTCAAGCTCGCTCACGTGCCTATAAGCACCCGTTTGGGCTTCCCTAAGGAGATTTAAGTGAGACTCAAACTTGGTATTGGTGGATGAGCCTGAGACGTTGGCGACTTGCTGAAGTTGGGTCATTAGTTGATCATTGAGCTCTCTGGCTCTATCACCATGAATTTTCGCGAAGTCTTTCCACCTTTGAATTTCTTGTTGGGCGGTGTCTCTTTCAAAAGAGACAAGATTTAGGCGTGAGGCAAGCTTGTCAGCTCCAAAGAACTCGCTCGGGTGTGGTCCACGATGGCAATTTCCTTTTGTTTGTGGTTAAGTTCGGCTAGCCGGCGAGCATTATCGCGTTCACTCTCAGTCCACTTCAAGTTGGCTTGGGTAGCTTTGATAAGATGATCAAGGTGAACGTTAAGATTGCTAACATAACCTAACTCTCGGCGATACCACTTAATATCCTTGGCCTTACCAAACAGCAAATCGTACTGCCTAGCATTAGCATACGCCAAGTTATCTATCTCGGTTTCAGCTCGCTTCAGTTGGGTGTCGGAATGCTGTCGGCGACCTTAGAAGGGGCAAGGTCTAAGGGTCTCGGCGAAAGTCAAAAACACAAAGAACAATTGACATTTCAAAATAGCAAAGGGCCAAAAGAAGCTTACCTTTCATGTCATCTTGCTCATTTGCACCTTTAATATATGTATCCTGCAGTTTGGCAAAATCGGCGCTCTTCTCTTGGAGTTGTCGTTCAAGATCTTTGTTTTCACAATTCAGAAAACCAATTCTATCACTTTGCGCCTCAAAGGTGTCAATAAGACTCAGACAATGTTGAAATCCCTAAGGAAAGAAGGAAAGCAGTCAGCAAAATAAAGCATATACAAGAGAAGAAAGAAAAATTAAGAAGAATAATCACCATGGCGGCCATAGTGAAATGCTCTTGGGGAGTCAAGTCATGAGCCACAGAGGATAAATCCCTCGTATGGGCAAAACCAGTTGTAGAGTACTTCACCATAGCTTCATAATAAAGCGAGTCAAAGCTATCTTTTTCCTCAAGTTTGAGCAATTTGGAGAAAGATTCGGCGAGCCTGTTAACCACCTCGCCAGTACTTCCCCTCCTAGGGAATCGAGGAGGTCTATCACCAAGAGGCATCTTATGCAGGTTTGTAAGAGCATCATGAGAAGTACCAGCCACCTCAGTCCCGCCGGATGGACTGGTCAAAGTAACATTGGTGGCGAGAGATTGCTGGAGGTTTGCGACAGTTTCGCCGAGGTCCGCGACAGAGGCATTAGAATTTCGCTCACACTGGGTTTCTTCATGATCTTGATCAGTCATTATCACATCACCATCTTTCTCTTAGGAGATGGTTTCAAGGTTACTAGCTGGAGTAGCTTTATCCTTGAGAAGAATTGAGAGCTTTTTAGAAGGAGGTTTTGTTGGGATAGAAGCAGTACCCTTAGGCTGAGTGGAAACTGACTGAGGCAGTACTACAGCAGGTTGCTGAGGCAAAGTGTCGCTAACCTTGGCGGAAGGCTCGCTTTGGGATTTCCCGGCGGGAGCATTCGCTTTGAGCTTTTTCAGTGTCTGGCGAAGTCCTTCTTGAGGAGTTAAAGCGGGGGCATTCTGCGAACAGAGGCACAATTGTTAGATTTGGTAACAAACAGAGGCAAATATAGATATATATTTTAAAAATATATGTGATATTTTTAAAATAAGTGAAACTTAATATGTTTGTTACCAGATCTTCCGCCGTGCCTTTCTAAACAAGTTCTAGAGTAATATAGATATATATTGTAGGGGAGGAAAAGCTTATTACCTTTGTCTCTGACGGTTTCCTTTTCCTGGTAGTGTTAGATTTCTTGACAGCGGAGGGCAATAGCATCCAGTTGCCCTTTGGATCCATATGAATTTTCCCATCAGTACCACGATATTGGTTCTCCTCATCCCAGTTCACTTGGAGGAAGTCATGATCTTTAAAATGCTTGTGTTCTTCAGGAAAGTCTAGTCGCTTAATTGTTTTTGCTTCATCTAGCCATCCCAGCAGCCAAGGACCTTCTAACCAGCAAGGAAGATTGGACCAACCACCTTCAGTACTTTTTCTCGCTGTACTGGTGTCAGTAACTTCTTTGTTATCAACAACGCCAAGCATAAGTTCATGTGGCTTTAAAGTTCGCTTAGAGACGAAGCGATAAGCCCAAGGTTCACCCCTAATCGCCGAAGGAAGAACATCATACTGTTTTAAGAAATTCTCAACAGTATATGCCTCAGGAGGAAACCGCCCTTCCTCAAACAGTTCAGGATAATTAGTCTTGTTGCTTCGGTGAAGCTTTCATTCCACCAGAAGGCGTATAGCGTTCGCTGTGAGTTGGAAAGGGCTCTTCTTTATCGCCACAAAAAATTCACACATGAACGTATCGGCGGGATCGTATAAGGGGAATAAAAGCGACTTCCCAGCTTTGAGGGTACCATAGGCAGTCACTGCCTTCTCGCGGTGTTGGTCATCCAAGCGGAGATCTTCTAAGGTAGTAGGAGTAGAAGCTTTCTTCAGATCCTTAAACTTGGTCAAAGTTAAGGGTGCGATGGAGATCTTATCAAAGGAACAATACTCAGGCCATTGCTTCCAGGACGGTCGCGGTGTAGCCTTAGTAGCGGTAGGAGAATGTGGAGATCCGGTTTCGTTAGTTGGCGAACCAACTACTTGAGCGGCAGATTTGGTCTTGCGAGAAGAGATTTGAGCAGCAGAAGCCATGCAATCGGAGATGGTGACGGAAGCAGTTGCAGGCGAGATAGCGGTTAGCCGAAGTACTTAAAACTACCGGAAAAAGTGAAGTTGCAGAACTAAAAACGCAGAAATGAGGGATTAAGGTAAGAATCCAACATAAAAATGGTGATGGAGAGAAGATCAAGGTGAAAATAGAGACGAAGAGCAAGTTTTAGAACCGGGAAAGGTTTAAAGCAGATGGAGTGGCAGCATCAGTGGTTTTAGGGTTTTGATGGAAAGAAAGCTCTGAAAATTCGAGATGAAGAAGATAAAAGAAAAAAAAGAAAGAGAAGAAGTTGGTATTTATAGGGGAAAAAGAAGAAGATTAACCGACGCGAGCGGTTACAGGTCATAAAGCAGGGATCACCGCATGAAGGACGTGTGGCGTAACTGAAGCAGAAGTGGAGAACGTGGGTACGACATTTTCGGCGGTCGAGAAAATTTCATCCCCGGCGATCAGAGATCTTGGAGATGAAAGAGGCAAAATGTAAGGGTAGAAAATTCCTTTGCCTAATAATAGCATCCTAAGGGCGAAGGCACCAAAGAGGTCACTCATAAGAAGTATGGAATCATTAGTAGAAGC
>JAJJMA010294576.1:0-18911 GCA_023529015.1 Papaver nudicaule
AGAACTTGACACGCGTCCCTTGACTTCTGACCAAGCCTTTAATGCGGATGGTTGGATGTTCCCCATGTCATACAGTTGTCCCTTGTGGTTTAGTCCTATTAGCTCAGTCGTGGATGGCTCTCATCCCTTCATCTTGATTCTCACTCTATATGGATAAGGCCTTATTAGATCTCACCCCTCCATTCAGATCCTTACTCGAGATGAGAAGTGGAGGCTTTAGATCTCACTCAATGCTTCACTCTCACCTGGCTTATCTTACTTCCTCTTCTCAGATGCTTACACGTGGGCGGTGGGTACTTTGTACCAACACAATCCTTACGACTCTTGGATCTCGCAAGACCCTGCGAACTTGATTCCTCTAGATGCCGTCCTTTCCAGGACTGGAAGTTGTTTTAGCCGTTGTTAAAGAGTTTCGTACTCGATCTGTTTTGCAACAGAGAATACCAGTTTCCCCTATGTCCTTCAATAAATTAACACCAAAAGTGACTTCCCTTAGATATGATCAAGGTTATACGGAAATCTACTTACAAGTTGGGGCTATGTACATCAAGTACACAACGCCTAACTTTTCTTTACCTCAATTGTGACAAGAGTTGAACAAACAATACTTACACAATTAGATCTAACTAGGATTTATAACACGAGTGTACAGTCGTACGTTGCTTTTATCAAACTTGTTGTCCCTTAAACGTCATATTAAATAGCCTTATTGCAGAAGAGACAGACCGCATATTAGACAAGAACATGTTGAAGTTGTCAAGGTTACTCTGATAAGTTCCACGGAGGAATTTATTGCCTACCTGTGCTTCAAAACTCTCAAGTGAAGTCTTTTATAGTCGTTAGGTAAATCCCACGAAGGAATTGCTACCTAACAGATGACGACTCTCCACAACAAGCTTACACCGAAGTGCAAAGAGTTTCCGTGGAATTACACAGAGGTATGTTATGATTGCTTGTTTCTTGTGGTTTTGCGTTCTAGAATTCTCTATTATAGCATTCAATAAGATAGGTTGCTTAGGAATAAAGCAATAGATTACCTGTCCTACAAGTTAGTTTCGTGACCATGTAAATGAACCCGTTACTTAACTTACACACAAAGTATCACAATTTAATCACACATAGAAACCAACTAGAATTTATCACCAAGTAGTTTGGTAGAGGAAAACTACTTCAAAGATATGGGCTCAATACAAGAGTGAACAACTGAAATCTTATTTAACTATTAAGATTCGTTAGATGTGTTAGGGTATTGTCCGGTCAAACCCACTAGCGTTGGTATGTCAAGCTAGTTGTCAGTTTTAGGTGTCAAAACTCAATTCTTGATTTAGCCTACTAGAGTTTAGATTTCAGAATTGGGATATAGACAAAGTAGTAGAGACCTTGAAGACGAAGATTGTGAAGACAAAGAAGACATCAATTATTCTTCATCGAGTTATGACTTTATGGATATCCTTCTATTCTACTTTCTTTATTCTTTCGAAATATAGTCGACTACTTTAGTAGTGATAATAACGATTGAGATCGTATTCTTGTGTAAAGTGGCCTTGTGTCATGACCAGTGTTTGTTCCCACAAATACTGTGAGTACAAGAATGAATGAGATAGATTCGACGCCATCTGTCCATTGCATTGGTTTGCTTGCAAATCATTACGTTGGATATGGATGAATCTAAAGGAGCACTCTTGAGCAAAGAGTCCATGGATCACAGCTGAGGGCGTACACACGTCTCAGTTCTGGCTCAGCCCAGTACGTACTTCCAGCGGAATCCAGATTTGACGAAATTTGACAGGCGCACGGTTCACGAATCGGTTTGCGTACCAGAAACTCGGAGTTCTCTTGAGTTCGAGATGGCTATTTATTTCGCGTACTAGTACGTGAACCTGGCGTTAGTCATCTTGCCGGTGTCGGATTTAATGAAGATTCTTTCAGAATTTCACACTGAGTCAAATTCCAAACTCCTTTATCTCTTAGATGGACTTGTGTATAACATAATATCTTTTGTGTTCCATCTAACGATCCTCAATGAGTCAATAAGATATGATTATCTCTGGTCTGTTGGATTTCTATCTTGAAGTGTTTTTGAGCTAACAAAACACTTGGCAGATAATGTAAAAAGAATTCCAATTGAGATTAATCTCTTTACTTGATTTCCAAGTTTCCTTAACTTGTGAGACAAGTAATTTCTTGCTTTATTCCAAAGTAACCTATCTTATTGAGTGCTATAAATAGAGGTGTCTATGGACAAATACCGCAAGCATCAAGCATACGTGAAGGTCCTTAAGGAAGGTAGCGTAAACTCTTTTCACTTCGGTGAACGCTTGTTGTGGTATAGTCATCCTCTATAGGTTGCAGCTCCTCTGGGAACTCCCTACAACTATAAAGACTTCTCTTGAGAGTTGGGAAGCACAGGTAGGAGATTGAAACCATCTTTGGTTGAAATCAGATTAACCTGTAACCTTGGTAACCTGATCACGTTCTTGTCTATTCTAAAGTCCGTCTCTTCTGATATACGGCTATTCAAGAACTGGTACGTTACTCAACAAGGTTGGAAAGGTAGCAACGCACGGCTGCACTCGGTGTTGTAAGACCTAGTTAGCTCCAATTATACAAGTTTCTTAAGTGATTCTTTGTGTATAACTGAGGTAGATACAGATTGGGCATTGCTTACTTGGTTTGCGTGTCAACCCCGATTTGAAGTAGATTTCCGTATGACCTGGATTTAACAATCCAAAGGAAGTCATCTTGTGTGTGGTAAACTGATAGAGGACAGTTACACCATACGTCAACAATTAGGTTGAAAAACCAGTATTGCTGACACAAGCCTTTGGCATCGGTCAAAGCAACTCCTAGGCCTGTAAAGGACGTCAGCTGGGGGAATCAAGTGCGTGACGATCTGTGGGGGGTCTAGAGACGTAAGGAAGGCGACAGTAGCCAATTCGCTTGGAGGGCTTGAGCTGGTCTCTGCTACATCCCAGACCGAAGTCTTATAGTAGGCTAGTGTTTGTAGTCAGTTTGTACTGGGCGGTGTTCAAACTGGACGAGGTCCCGAGGTTTTTCTGCAAGGCAGTTTCCTCATTAAAAAAATCTCTGGTGTCTTGTGTGCTTTTACTTTCCGCATTAAACTCCAGTGATATAAGTTTGGATATTGATTTTTGAGATCGTCCATACTTAAACCATAAGACTCACGAGCCAAAACGAAAAGTTGGTAGTATTTCGGTACCCCTCCTTTTTCAAGATGAACCGCGTAGAATATTCGCAGTGAAGATCAAGTCCATTTATTTATGAGATCCAGGAGTCTCTGTTAAATCCGCGTAATACCATGAGATATTCACCAAACGGTTCACAACCGTCTGTGCTTGAAAGCCAGGCTGAAAATCCGGAGGTCTTGTTCTTGTTTAGCTTCGCGTACAAAATGCACTTTTGGAGCTCATGAGGAAAATCCGGAGCTCTAATTCGTGACCAGGTTCGCAAACTGCCAAGTGTCTTCAAGTTGCTTTAACTAGATCTACTCTGCAGTACATGGGTTGGGCCATTATTCCTACATAGACGTTGTTTTATGAGATGAATATTTCATTTTCCTTGGTCAATGAGATCAGCCACTTCAACATTTTTATTTGTAGCTGCCTTATACGCCTTCTTGTGAGTTAAGCAAAATAAAGCTTCCTGAAAGGATCAGTACCAAGTACACCACCAAAAAAAAAATGTATTCGTGAGCCTAGCTACATGACAATTACTAGGACGATCTTAAAAAACAAAATACAAACACAATTTGAGTTAGACCTTTATTCAAGAGCAGATCTTTACTTCAAGATCGGATTTCATAGAGACAAGTCTTTGAAAATATTTATTCAAGACTAGACTACAGGTTGATGATGTACCTCTTTGCATTTATTTTTAATATATCAATTAGTGCAAACAACGCGAGGAACCACAATCCAACCGAAAATATCAGGACCTCGTATGGTTTTGAATACACGGCGTATTAAGCCGCTACAAACACTAGCCTACTATCAAACTTCAGGCTGGAATGTAGTTGAGACAGAAATATCTCTACAAGCAATTCAGCTGCAATTATGCTCCCACATCTTCTGATTCTCGCAAGAACCAACACACTTGATTCCTCTAGCTAACGTCTTATACAGGCCTATGAGTATCTCTACAGTCATTCATAAAGACTAGCACTACCGTGGCTCTAACAAAATGCCTAAACGGAATTTCCTTAATATATTCTATCAAGGTTAGTGGAAATTGAGTTTGTGATCAAATAATGTTTGTACTCTTCAAAACTCATAAAGACCCTAATTGTTTTTACCTCACAAACTATCAACTCTAACCATTAGGCCTGGTCGATTACTTTATGAAATGCAACTTTACGAAGTTTCTATTAACATATTGATCTATGATTAATCGTTCTTGAATGACATAATATCAGAAGCAGAGAATGACCTTTAGAAAAAAAATAACAAATTAATCAAACAAAATTATAGGATCAAGGATCAATAAAATAAGATGTCTGACTTGTGGTTGAGGAATACCTAAGTGTAGACTTTACAATAGTCGTATCTTAATAATCGAAGATCCTAGGTTTCAAAAGGACGACTAACCTTGCAACAATGATACACAAATATGTAGATGATTAAAGGTGATTCTTGCAGGAGGTCCTCTATTTATGGTGTTCACTCAAGGAAGGCTAGTTTAAACTTTAAACAACCATAGATTAGGGCTCAAGCAAGCTCATAAATTAGAAAAGCCCAATAATTTGATAAGTAAACATGTTTAGTCATGCGCATGGTTCACGAACAGTTTGTGAACTTAGAGAATTTCGAGATTGGGAAATTTGACCATGTATTCCGAAAGTTCACAAACCTTGTAACTTATTGAGTTCAAGAAATTTTCGAACTCATATGGTTTATGAAGCTTTGATGCACTATGAAGTTTATAAACTTTTCGTCCAAGTACGGTTTGTGAACAATTCGTGAAATTTATTTGCACTTTGGAGTTTCAAGAACTCTTATGGTTCGCGAACCATAGTACATTATGATTTATTTCAGTTCAAGGCATGATTTGTGAATAATTTTCAAACCTGTTAGAGCAATGCATGGTTGAACTCATTGGGTTAGGGTTTTCTTTTTCCATAAAGATTAAGCACAACGATAATATTTTTTTTCTTTTTATCACATTGTTACAAAAAATGTTTACATGAGATATCATAGTGGCACTGACATTTTATGGTTAAAAGATCAACTCGGAGTGTGTTTTTATTCCCCTTCATCCTTTATTTTGGACAAACGATATCCAAGTTTTTCTACATAAAGTACCAGATATGTTGTGAGCGTTGTATAATAATGCTTTCATTGAGGCTTGTTCTTTGGTGGATTACTCTTTTCCATAAAACTTCTTCATAAGTGCACCTAGAAAACCATCTAGAATATAAGGCTTTGGTTGTGGTCCTTCGATCCTTAATTCCTAACCAACCAGGATGCTAATCAAAATCTTTCTCAAGATATCCAACACATCTTAAACTTGTTTTCTTTAGTTCCCTGCAAAGATCTTCTCATAATATTCACCATTTTCTTCTTTATTAGTGCATGCATGATGAGTAGACTAGCAAATTGACTCTTTACCTTGATTAATTATGTCTACTTCTTTTAGGAATTTGGTTTTAAATTGTTCAAGCTTGTGCTCTACTCTTTTTCAAACAATCATCCAACCTAACAATGACTAAGGTCTTGAGTAGCTGATAGTGGCAATCTGAGATACTTCATTATGTTGTAAGACTGTTTTTTGTTTGTTTGACTGATTGTAACTCTTACTTTTTTTCCCCTTCTCTCAATCAACCTCTTAACGTGCAAGCTGGTAGATTGAGGGTGTTTGGATATTGATCAAAAATCAATCCTAGAAGTTAGAAGCGAAAAGATTTTTTGCTTCATGGCAAATAGTCTTTTTTTGTTTCTAGAAGTCATTCTGGAATTTAATACCTCACCTACCTTCTAACATTTTTTTTCTTTTTGGTTTCTAGAAGTCGAAAGAAACTTCCCATGGTGTACCCAAACACCCTCTTGGTCGGCCTTCCAATAACTTACTGATTATGAACGTTAAACAAAAGTCAGACAACTAAACCACTTGGTTAAGTCATGCATTATCACTAACTTTAAGCTTAAATCAAACATAATCTCACTTAAATAACCTAGATTAAACTAGATTAAACTCATTCCATCCTTAAATTGACATAGAATAACCTCATCAAGTACGTTTTTCTTTTGTAGTCTTTATGTCCTTGTTACTGAATCGCATCACACGTGCCCTAAGTGGGATCCTATTTCAAGGAAAATATAATTTGTTTATTTTATTCCATTCCATTCAGAAGGAAAAAGCAAGACATAATCATTTCAAAGAAAACAAAAAAAATTTAACGAAATTTTTGATAAGACAGAAGAGATACCAGAGAGAGTAAAAGAGAGAAAGAAAGCGATTTTCATTCCTTAAAGTATCAGCCATTTCTGGTTCCTGAATCTACACTCATTTTTGAGATAGATAGAGAGATCTTACAAGAAGAAAAGTCAATTTGAGTTTAAACCTAAATGTTAGCTTGAGTTTTTTTTTTTTTTTTAGGGTTTCATTTTCATTTCGTCAAGATTTCGAATATGGCGTTGTTTCGGAAGTTTTTCTACAGGAAACCACCAGATGGACTTCTGGAGATCTCTGAGAGAGTTTACGGTATGTTATTTCTTCTCATTTTTTTTTTTCTGTTCTTTTTGGATTTTTAAGAATTTAAGCATTTTTAGGAGAATTTGATTTATTAGGAGAAATTGATTTAAGATTATGAAATTTGACTGGTATTCTCATGTTTATTGTCGGATTAGAATCATGAAATTTGAAATTTTTTTAGTTAATCCCCTAAAATTCGTTTTAATGGAAGCTAGCTAAGATTTCTGTTACACTGATATCAACATTTTCAAGGTGCAGCTCGGCCTGTTACACATTCATTTGACTGGCATTCTCATGTGGGTAATTGGACGTTTGATGTTTATTGCTGAATTAGATAATGAAAATTTGAACATTTTAGTTAGAAATTTCCCTCGAAATTCTTCTTAATGGAAGCTAGCTAAGAGTTACTGTATCTTGATATTTACTGATATGAACATTTTCAAGGTGCGACTCGGCCTATTACACATGCATTAGATGAATGCATGAGATTGGCTTTCTAAACTTCAATATTATCTGATTAAGCTGATTTTGGGAAACAGGTTTATGATATGAGATGAGACAGGAAATGAATTAGATCATCCAGGTGTCTAAGCATTTTAACTAGGTTCATGTGGGTTTATGGTATGAGATGAGACTATAACATACAAATTTTATAGTGCTACTAAAGTGTAAATAGAGGATTCATCAAACTTCATCTTTAGGATTTGTATGTTGTACGCGTATGCCATTGGCCAAGTATTCAACACATCAATGGATATACATTTGAATGGATGAAAATTTGATTGAACAACACGAGTATTTGGACAAATTATTCTATTCAACTGGGTAGGTTTTCAGTTACCTTGTTATGCTGATGGTCGTAACTCGATCTACAGTAGGCCAGAATCCTAGTGATGCTGGGTACTCAATGGGAAAACCAAACATTGATGAGTTATTTTTGTAAGTCTATCAAGATTTACTGATTTCGAGTAGCATGGATTTATGTTTTCAACTTTAGCTTTGATTCTTTAGTAGGCTTGGTTGAGATTCATTGGTTATTTGTTAATGTAAGTAGGGATAAAAGGAGATGTAACTATGAATTGAATTAACATGAAACAAAATTGTTGTAATTTGGATACTCTTTAACAGATACAGCTATATGATTAAGCGTTTGATTGCTTGATATAGTGTTCGATTGCTGCTTTTCCACGGATGTTTTGGAAGAAGAAAACTATAAAGTCTACATGGGAGGCATTGTAGGTCAACTCCGTGAACACCTTCCTGAAGCTTCTTTCATGGTCTTTAACTTCCGAGAGGGAGAGAGGCAGAGCCAAGTTGCAGGCATTTTGTCTGATTATGATATGACTGTGATGGACTATCCTCGGCATTATGAAGGATGTCCATTGCTTACGATGGAGGTGATTCATCATTTCTTAAGATCATGTGAAAGCTGGCTCTCACTTGGTCACCACAATGTGCTGCTGATGCATTGTGAACGAGGTGGATGGCCTGTTTTGGCTTTCATGCTGGCTGCACTCTTGATTTACCGGAAGCAGTACAGTGCTGAGCTGAAAACGTTGGAAATGGTCTATAGGCAAGCCCCACGTGAACTTATGCAGTTGCTATCACCACTAGATCCATTGCCTTCACAGGTGCGATACCTTCATTATGTCTCAAGGAGAAATGTGGGCTTGGAGTGGCCTCCTTTAGACAGGGCACTTACGTTGGATTGCATTATTCTGAGAACTCTTCCCGACTTGAATGGGGAAGGAGGTTGTCGGCCCATTTTTAGGATATATGGACAAGACCCATTCATTCCTGCTGACAGGACGCCTAAAGTTCTTTTCTCGACACCAAAGAGAAGCAAAACTGTCCGTCTTTACAAGCAGGTGACACACTCTTACCTTTAATGACGCATTTGTTTTTGCTTTCGTGTTGTATACCTAAGGTCTTGAATTAAATTTGTTGGTTGAACTACTGCTCTGTCTTTCTACGGCATCATCTACAATCTTTCAACTATCCTCTAAACAAAACCAAATCTTCCTCCTCGAGTCTTTCATGGAGCCTCGCTTCTCCCCGACCTTTCTTTATATACTTAAATATAGAGCAGATAGGTTGACATGGTTTCTAGTTTCTCCCATTTGAATTCTGTGTTTTTGAGATTCCGTTTTTGGAGTTGCTTAAGCCTTATTACACTTTTACAAATGTTGCAGGCAGATTGCGAGCTAGTTAAAATCGATGTGGGTTGTCATATCGAAGGTGATGTTGTGCTTGAGTGTATTAGCTTGGATGAAGATCTGGTACGTGAGGAGATGATGTTCCGTGTGATGTTTAACACCGCTTTCATTAGATCAAATATCTTGATGCTTACTCGCGATGAAATTGACATCTTGTGGAACACAAAGGATAGGTTTCCCAAGGATTTTAGAGCTGAAGTACGTATTTTGTTTGTCGGTAGATAACTTTCCAGTTAATAGTTTAGTTTATTCTCGACTTTATTATGGTGCTGATGAGCATCCTGTTTTTTGTGTGAAGATTTTACTCTCCGAGATGGATGCTGTTTCTTCTTTAATCACGATGGAGTCACCTTCATACGAAGGGAAGGACGGCCTTCCAATGGAGGCGTTTTCCAAAGTTCAAGAGATATTTAGTGGTGTTGATTGGCTAGACCCGAAGGCAGATGTTGCGCTAAATGTTTTAGAGAAAATAAAGGCATCAAATTTTCTTCTGGACAAGCTGGAACCTGTAACTCCCGTTGCTCCCCCAAAGAAATCTGCTGATGACCTGCCACCAGACATGACTCCTGATATCCAAGAGAAATTGAAGCCGCAGCTGGAAAATGTCTCCAAGAGCTCTACACCTGTGGCTATGGAAAGAAAATTGTCTCTCCCCTCCTTAAAACCTGCTCCAGATTCACAGTTAGTGAAAAAGATGGATACGCCAGAAGACCCGCAGGTTGGATTTCAGCAACCCTCTCAAGCCAAGATCATTTCGCAACAAAAACCTCAGTCTTCGGTGTCCAGTCCGGTTTCAGATAGCAGCAATTCATCCCAAACTTCACCTATGTCCATGTCAAGATACAGTGCACCCTCAGCTCTTGGCATTACTGCTCTCTTGCATGATCACGATTCATCTTTGAATCCTCTTCCCAAGCTTGATGGCAAGAATAATGTCTCAATTCCACGACCACCAGAGCCTATTTCAACAACACGACCTTCTACAGAGACTTCTAACTCAACAACTTCTGGAAGATCAGGTCCTCCTCCTCCTCCACCACCACCACCACCACTACAACCTCGTCATACCCCAGCTTCAAAAATGGTTGCAGATCAGTTGAAACCCCCTCCTGCACCTTCCTCTTCAGGTGTCACTATCAACAAATCACATACCCCACCACCTCCTCCTCCCCCTCCTCGTCTGGTACCTGCTGCTGCTGCTACATCATTTTCCCCTCCACCTCCCCCGCCCCCTCCTCTGCCTACAAGGAAGTCCTCCATTACAGCTAGCCCTCCTCCACCTCCTCCTCCTCCATTACGTTCTGGCCCTTCTGCAAGTTCTAGAATCGCAGCTCCAACCCCTCCACCACCCCCTCCACAAAGTTCTACGTCAAAGCATCTTGGGGGATCAACATCTCAAAGTTCTCCACTTCCTCCAGTTCCACCTCCAGCTCCTTTTGCCAGAGGGGTCTCAAAAGCTGGTGGTGCTGCAGCATCACCATCTGCTGGCGGTATTGTACCTAATAGTCCTGCACCTCCTCTTAGTGTTCCACTTGGTGCAAGAAGTCGAGGAGTATGTGCTACAAGTCCTAGGAATCAGCAACCAAAGAAGACCACCCTGAAACCATTGCACTGGTTAAAGTTAACTAGAGCAATGCATGGAAGCTTGTGGGCAGAGGCGCAAAAAACTGATGAATCTTCCAAGTATTCTATTGCCACCTTTCGTGTTCTGTTGTTTTCTTTTGTTTAGGCAAGAGCAGTAATTTCTTGATCAGTAGTTAGTTCCACAGGCTCTTATGTTTTTGCTCATTGTTGAATGATAGGGCTCCGGAGTTTGACATGAAAGAACTTGAAACTCTTTTCTCAGCAGCAGCTCCAACTTCCGATCGTGGGGGCTCTAGTGATAAATCAAACAGGCGTGCGTCACTTGGTGCTAAATCTGATAAAGTCCAACTGGTAAGTTAGTCTTTCCTCAACTTATGCAGCACATAGACAGTAGTGTCTGTTCCAGCTACTCAAGGTTTTCTGCATAGTGTTGTTGTATCTGCCTTGATTCCGATGTCTCAAATTTTTGCTAATGTGAATGGGAAGTCTAGAAGACTACTCTCGCTCCTACTTACTGTTGATAATGGGAAAGAATTATAAAAAGGGCCAAGGCGAGTCTTGGTGAAAGTATAATTCCGATTTTAAAAGTTAGTCTTCAGTACCTAATATTAGTTTGTTGGTTTAGCATTGGTTGTGACTTGCGACTTGTGAGATATATTGTTTTGACGAAGGTACAAGCCATAGGATCATTTGTGAACTAATGTAACTCATGTTACATTCCATGTCTCAACAGGCTACAAGTTGCCTGCATTTTCATCTTTGTATTAATCTCTTAACTCAGGATGCTTCACAAATTAGTAAAAACGAGACTTGCTATCATTGTTGAATTTTTTACCAGCTCAGGTCTTGGCAAATTAGCTAGTTTGGTTCAAAGGTCCATGCTCAAGACTGAGGCCAATTGGTGACTGAGTAGCAAATGTGTACCTTAAGTATAGTTTAGAGTTCTTTTTCAGCTGGTAAATGTCTTTTTGTGGTCACGATACTGCACATTGCAGTTAAATCAATATCGTGTGATTGGATTTGCAGAGAATTGTTTAAAATACGTCAAAGCATGCCTTTTTCCGCGCCAATCTTTTTCTGCCTCACGTATGCCTTTTAGGCTTGGTTCGATACTCATGCCTTTTGTTATTAAATGGGTTTCGACTTTTGAGGCATATTGAGATTATGATTTTCCTCTTTAAGGCTTTAATATTTTTGAGTGAGACCAATTGAAAATTTATTAATTTCATATCTTTTAGAAGTAATGTTTATTGACCAACTTTTTTAGCATTTCTTTCTAACAATGCGGGGCGACCTCTCGAGGCCGCCTTGTCTTGCAAAGAAAACGGCTTGCCTTGTATAACGTTTTCTTAGTCATTGATGCAACAACTCATTCTTTTTCATTTGTTTTTAACTTTTAAGGAATAAAGTAAATATCTATAACCTCCCTCATGGATACTGGCGTTAGTCTCTTTGTTTTTTGAGACATGCATGTGTTAGTAACAATTTCTGTTATTTCTTACATGATGAAATGAATGTTATGGGTGGAGTATCATTTCTTTGTTTCTCTTGCAGATTGATCTAAGACGAGCCTATAATTGCGAAATAATGCTTACAAAAGTTAAAATTCCTTTGCCCGATTTGATGGTAAGTCAAAAGATGGTTGTCAGAGTTTTCTAGTAAGTTCTCTATTAGCTCATGCTTAAACTCAGAAATTTAAGGTCTCTTTAGTGTTATGACAGATAATGTTAATTCCTGTAACATGCATTATTCATAATAATGCAACGTAATTCTGATCATATTCCTCTTTGACTCCATTATTCAATTGTGTCCCTTCAGTGCTTTGGCTCTATGCTTTACACTCTTGCAGATTCTTAAAGCTATCGATAACTCTAGAAGATATTGTTTCTTTTATTCCCTTCTATTTTTTGGTCCTTATGTGAACCATTGACAGGGTTCTGTGCTTGCCTTGGATGTTTCCGCATTAGATGTAGATCAGGTGGATAATCTTATCAAATTTTGCCCAACAAAAGAAGAAATGGAGTCGCTAAAGGTTCAAGATATGCTATTTCTGACTATATGTTCTTTTAAGTTTGAACTGTAGTGTCCATTGGTTAAAGCTGGGTAAACCAGTATACGTGTGTGAATATTCAGTATGCAGTTCCTTTTATCTTACGCGGCTGCTTCAATTTACATGGTTAGGGATACACTGGAGACAAGGAAAACCTGGGAAAGTGTGAGCAGGTGAGAGGTCATCCTTCTCTCTTCTTACTGATGTACATTCGTAGAACATTAACAAAGTTCTAGTATTTCAGAGAGTTGTGAGGGTTGTGGCGCTTGCTGATGTCTTTCCTTGTTTATTACATATTTGGCAAATGCTTTGGTGTGCCTGCAGAGTTACTTATTGTGCTAAAATATTGAGTGATGCATTTGGCTTGGCACATAGGTCCTGACTGACCCATTTTTTCAGACTAAATTCATTTTAACCAAAGTTTAATGGTTTTCCTGACAGTTTTTCTTAGAGTTAATGAAAGTACCACGGGTGGAATCTAAGCTCAGAGTTTTCTCTTTCAAGATACAGTTCAATTCACAGGTGAGATGATAGCATTTACTCAGATATTCTTTCTTTATGTACCTCTGTTCTGCTTATGATGCGCTTCACTTGTGCATTTTCCAGGTTTCTGACCTTAGACGAGATCTGAACATTGTAAATTCTGCTGCAGAAGAGGCAAGTGTCCGATCTTTATCTTTTGGCTGTGCAGCCTGGTACCTTTTCAAATATTAAAAAATGATTCTCTTAGTAAAACAATTAAAATGGTTCTGTTATTTCAAATATATTTGGAAGTCTTGAAAACGCAGTTCTTTTACTGTCGTATTGCTAATTGTCGGTTTTGGTGAAAATAATAAGAAAAAAAAATGATGGGAAGTTGTTCTCTGGGTTATCCAGCTGCAGTGTTGTTAGTATGAATTCAGGTGCCGTGCTTTTATGTAGATTCCATTTGTCTCACTGCATAGGATATTTATGTGTATGCAGATCAGGAATTCGGCCAAATTGAAGAGAATCATGCAGACAATTCTTTCTCTTGGAAATGCGTTGAATCAGGGTACTGCAAGGGGTGAGTTAATTCTATTTTTCTCTGTGTTGTGTTTATCAAATGGTTTGTCTTTGTTGACTGCCGTTTGGCAGTACATGCATGAAGTATAAAAAATAGAATACCCTTTATTACTTAGTAACCAACACTGAAAATGGTGGTTGTCTAACATTAAAATCAAAATAACCAGAGATTATCTCATTCCATTCACCAGCCAAACTGAAAACTGCAGCATTTGGAAAAATCGTGGTGTTTCAACAATCACCTTGCTGAATCCAAAATTTTATTTTAGGGACAAGTTATCTAATGAATCTGCATTGTTGGACGATCTCTGGTTTCTTGTGATAACTGACCATTTTAAATTTTGTTTCATTCTCCCAGTAATGCGCATCAATATATATAAATGGCAGGGATATCTCCGTATAGATTTAATTTCTATTAGAAGTTCTTAGGATTATTTGTGTGCACGCATAAAAATTCTTCCGGCCAGAAATGGTGCTCATACTGTACCATCTTTGAAACTTTTGGGCAAGTTGTGATATAGTCGGCTTAAGCAAGTATCTAAAAACTATGTTGGAACCTATGTTTTGGCTCTTTTACATAGTTTAACTGTAACCAACGCATCCTTCTAGCTGTTTTTTTAGCCAAAGAATACTAAGATCTGTGTTCCGACAGGAAGCAAATGGGTCTTTATTCGCTCGGTCAATCAAGAAAATCATTAATGGTTTTTTTTTTTCTTTTTCGAAAGTATGAGGCGCTCAGCTGCGTAAAAACTGAATGCCGAGAAGATATATACTTGAACCTAAAATTCTTTGGCGCCCAAGTCCTCTACTCTATGTAAAAAACTTGGTTTATCAAGATGAGTTTGACATTTGCCCATCTTCAGTCTATCTGCTCTTTTTGTTGCCATTGAAAGTGAATGGCTTGACATGTATTCTTTTCCATCAGCAGTACATGCCATTTGCGTCATTTTATTCATCTTTAATCCTTGAATTGTCTGAGGACTTGTGAGATTTATAGTTCAAATAAGTCTTCAGGCTTTTTACGTTAATGCCCTCCACCTATGTATTTGATGTGTCCAATGCATAATGTCTCTGTATATTCTATTCACTGGACTACCCATAATTCCATTACAATTTGATAGCGTTATTTCTATCCCGCTTATGAATAATTTTTCCAAACCCATTGTTGTAGGTTCTGCTATTGGATTTAGGTTGGATAGTCTCCTAAAACTAATAGATACACGTGCTCGAAACAACAAGATGACGCTCATGCATTATCTTTGCAAGGTAAATTTTTTGTTCCTTTGGTCGGTATTTACAATTGTTTTTATGATATTCCTATATGTTTACTATGTGGACCAATATACATGGAACATGCTGATCCATGAATTTGAAGCATAGCATACTGTTTCTCTATAATAATAAAGTCGATACAACTTACAAGTTCACTCCTGTTGCATGTCACTGCTTCATATAGATCAGCACATCACATGCACATTTACAGGTTTTTCTTCTTCTATCCCTTGTGAATGTATATGAAGACATTTTTGAAGACAATGGAATATGATAGTCCTACTATATTTCTGATTTACTTGGGTCCATGCAATTCCATAAGGAAACTACTGACAACCTGTTTCCCCCTTCTTCTACGGTATATTTGGTATGAACTTTGATAGGGGTGCAGTGCACACGCCCCTACGTGGATACCTTTATCACTCTTTAAGTGAAAAACCTGTCGGGGTGAATGCGGATCGCTAGGAATAAAGGGATTAAAACACATCACATCTCCCTACGCGTGCAAGAGGAGTGCAAGTTGCATGTTTTGTAGCATATCTCTATTTGATAATCTGTTCCAGTCAGTGCCATTAAAACTGGCTGGTTTATATGTTGATGAATATTCTGTCAACTAAATTTGTTGGTTAACCTCTGTCCACAGATATTCTTGAGGTTCTTTGTTTGTTTGTACTTTTTTAGTATTTGGTTGTCTTAATAAGCATGATGGTGTTTAAGATAATGTCTGGCTCAATTGTGAGAAGGTCAAAACTTGTTTGTATAGAAGTTAAAGAAATCAGTCACACATGGTTCCACTCCACTTAAGAATAAAGGCTGCGGCTTTTATGGAATCAGAGTGTCATTACTTTTCTGTCTCGAGCTCATTTTGTTCACCTCTCTCTTAACAAACCGTAGGTGATTGCTGATAAACTACCAGAACTTCTAGATTTCCAAAAAGATCTTGTGAGCTTGGAGGCTTCATCAAAGGTTCTCTTCTTAAATTCAATCTTATGTGTTCATTTTTTTTTATTGTTCTTTATGTCCGGAATGTGTTGACTGGGATTTGTACTTTTCATGCAGATACAATTAAAATACTTAGCAGAAGAGATGCAAGCTATAAGCAAAGGGTTAGAGAAAGTTGAGCAGGAGTTGACTGCCTGTGAAAGTGATGGTCCTGTGTGTCATTCATTCCGCAAGGTACTTAGATGTTTTTTAATGCTGCTGAATAGGAGTGCTGTTTCATGCTAGAAAATGTCTTCAGAGTTGAGTTTTACAACTCACTTTATTCAGATTATAAAACTTGATTTTCATGTCATGTGAAAATGGTCGTACTATGTAAAGGTTCTGTTTTGACTTTTGATTATCTGGCTACCAGTTGGAAAGACTTCATTGAGGTGGATTTGTAATAAAAGTCTGTCTTTCTTTATGTGTGGTGATTTTCTTTTGTAAGCACGACGCTGGTGCTCTGTTGTCTTAGTAATATATTTTGCCTTAATCAGATAAATAAGCCGTACTCTTGCTTGCTAGTGCAGGCCCTATATCAATATATCGTATATAATCTAACAAGAGAAAAAATATGTTCTTAATCAGATATTGAAGGACTTTCTTGTTATTGCTGAAGCTGAAGTGAGGTCATTGGCTTCACTGTACTCTGGGGTGGTATGTCTCAGCTTTCAAGAGTATACCTAAACTGTTGCAGTATGTTTGTGTATATTAGTCACTTGACATGTTTCTGTAATCGGATGTCATACAGGGTAGATCAGCAGATGCATTGGCCCTTTATTTTGGAGAGGATCCTGCACGCTGCCCTTTCGAGCAAGGTATTTTCTGTGCTTCTAGATTCTGGCGTCTAATCTTTGTTTTTTTCACCCAATGGAAAGCTAAAACCCTTCAATAGTGAGTTTGTCATGCTCTTTGACTTAATTAAACACTAGACTCTTAATAAATCACATACTTTCAATTTTTGCAAAAACCGTGCCGTGTCCAAAGAAGTAGGTGTATAGTACATTACTACATTTTCATCATGGTGATGAACATGGGATCTTCCTTTCACAAAATAGGAGCTGGTTTCTCCATTCAGTTGTCTTTCTTTGGTCATAATCTCTACTTGTGAAGACATTCTGAGCACTATTAACGGAAACACATGAATGTAATTGATTCAGCTTGTCTACTGGGTGATTGTACTCATGAATTTAATTGGGTAGTCCTGTATGTGTACCTTGCATTATTTCTCTAATTTTTTTTTCTTTTTTATTTAATTGCAGTTGTATCTACTCTACTCAATTTTGTGAGAATGTTTGTGCGTTCTCATGAGGAGAATTGCAAGCAAAATGAGCTTGAAAAGAAGAAAGCTCAGAAGGAAGCGGAAAATGAGAAAGCAAAGGTGAATACTATAAAGAAAGATCTGCCAGAACAACAAGTGGGACCCGTTTTGTTGAAGAAACCACAGAATGAAGGTGAGAGTGAAAAGGCAATGGCTGGTACTCCTAAAAAAGTGACGGAACTTTTCGGACCAACTATGACTAAGAAAGGCAAGAATGAAGGGGAGAGTGAGAAAACGAGGATTGGTAATTCAAAAAAGGAATCAGAACCACTTCGACCGACTATGACCAAGATAGTACATAATGAAGGCGAGGGTGAGAAGACGAGGTTTGGTAGAAAGGAATCCGATTCTATAGGACCAATCATGAAGAGAACACAGAAATAACCAGAGTATGACAGACCAAGATTTGGTACTTGTAAAAAAAGAAACTACAACAGCATAGACTAGAGTCGGAACGTTTGATTAACATGCACTATTTCCACTCGGAAGAAAATTGTAATTCCGTTGTGCAGAGAGAAAATGTTAGCGAGCTGGTCAATTTTTTTAAATTGAACTGAAAGAGAAATAGTGTAAATTATACATAGAAACGGGTAGCAAAGATAAATATGGTCAACTGAAGGGCATTCGAGAAGATACAATCTTAGTGGATGACTTCGAAATTCTAGATCAACTGAATCTGCATATTAGAAGGTAAGCTTTTTTCTTCGTCAGTTTTGTTGCATTGCAGATTTAATCTAAATCATGCAGTTCATCTCTAAACGTGGTTCATTTTCTGTTATCACAGATCAGGAGGTAGCTTACTCCGTTTGGTGGCTAACTTGTAAAGTATTCACTTGCAAGAATTTTTGTTGTAAAAATTAACAAAAATAGGGTTTTTGTCTTTCTTTTTATCATTTTTTGTTTAGCCTCGGCGCTGACAGTTTTTTTTTTTTTTTCCTAATGTTTGTTCTGATCAATTTTGTTGTGTGTAACTCTAACCTTTAGGTATGTAATGTTGTAACCATGAAATTCCTTGAATCTGAGTACAGGTCTTTTCGAGCATCTCCTCTAAAATTTTCAGCAGAAAACTGCTCTATCAAAATTTTAGCATTGCTTTTTATTAAGACATGAGTTGCTTTATTGTTTGGAGCTGGATACTAGAAGCACTTCTGCTTTTGCTTCTGGAGAAGAAGTCAATTACAGGAGTGGGTTGGTTTTGCTTCTGATAAATTTGAGGTAGCAAAAGTATTTTGTTCAGAAAAAGTTAAATTTTATGTTTCTAGAAGTAGTCGAATTACGATATGTCGAAAAATAATATCTCAATATGCTTTATTAAACCTCCATAGCCTTCTTTATTGCAGCCAAAGGGTAGTTTGTCCATCGAAATGAAACATTAGATTATCAAAAGACTCATGTATATATTGTTGTAGCTTAAAATATACAATTACTTACACGAAAAGGTGTAATTAGTTACACCTAAACTAAGATCATACATAATTGCTGAATCAAGAACCAAGAACCAAGAACCAAATATTAACATTCTAATTATACTCATCGTAAAAATCTGATTGATTACAGTCCAGAATGAAGAAGTATGTTTATGTAGCTATTGACATACTAGAGAGACGACTTGGAGTGGGCCTAAAATCCCAACACCGTTTAGCAGACCGGCGAACTGGTGGCATTAATGCCCTCTTCAGAAGCTCTCTATCAGCAGAACGAAGTCTACCATTTCTAGGGTACTGCATACTGTTGG
>JAJJMA010294613.1:0-12304 GCA_023529015.1 Papaver nudicaule
TTATATTTCTCAATAGTTTCTGGGTCTCTCATGTTCACATTCAATGCTATAGCTTGCTTGCGAAATTCGGTAGTGTATTCTTGCACGCTTTGCTCTTTAGATTGTCGCAAGAACTGCCATTGCTCGCGCAGTCGTTCTTTATAGCCTATTGGGTAAAATTGATTTCGGATAGCTGTTGTGAATTGCTTCCAAGTAGTAACCGGTGTTTTTTTGCTAAGAGTCAAATCTGACGTATATGCTTCCCACCAAATTAGGGCATGTCCATCAAGTCTTAGACTAGCGAAACTTACCCGTTGCTCTTCAGTGAATCCCTTGGTGCTGAAATAAACATCCAATGACTTGAGCCAAACATCAAGCTTTTCTGGGTTCCAATCCCCATTGTATGCAGGAATTTCGGTTCTTGCCTCCACTTTGAATGGAGAATTGTCTACAAAGCTGTACTGTTTTTTTGTATTAGGGTTTCCTTTTTTTGTACTCTTGGTTAACCCAAATTTTTCTGTTTGTGTAGAAAGTGTAAATTGCATCCATTCTATATTCTTTGTCATAGCAGTCATATTTTCCTTGAATAATTTCATATTTTCCTTAAGTAATTTCATATCTTCCTCCAATTTCTCCAATTTCTCCATTGTTTTTCCACTTTCTCCATTGTTTTTCCTTGTGTTTTCATATCTTCCTCCAATTTCTCCATTGTTTTTCATATCTTCTTTCATTGTCATATCAGTCAATGATGAAACTGATGCTCTGTTTCTTCTATCAATTCGTGTAAGTTGTATCCCTTCTATAATCTTTGTGGATGATCAATATCTGGACCCCAATGTGATAGATATGATAGATAGAAAAAGAATCAAGGTTAGGAGAAAGAGTTTTACAACGTTTTCCTTCAAGGTTTTCTCTACCCTAAGAGTTGTATCTTTCCTCTTGGTTTTCCCTAGAACTCTTTTACTAGTATTTTTTCTAGTCTTCTTGCTCTATGCCTATGGGTACTCATCTGCCCCTTATTTATAGGTTTGAGCTACTTCTAAATCTTAGTCATTCTAGGAAAGGAAACTCCCGTATGTTTGTAATATTCTAAAAATAGGACTCCTAAGTTCTTCTTCTAGGATTAGGAAACCACTTCTAGAACTACTAGGAGAAGTATTTTCAATGGGCCTATACCCAATAACGGATCATTAGGATTAGTGATTGTCTAATTGATCAGTTATGATCTTTGATATGTTTCATTTTGTGGCTGGTGTACAGGAGGCATGTTTGGGAGAACTTCTGCCTTTCGTATCACAATGAGAAGCTAATAGACGACAATTCTGTGCTTCAAGACTTCGGTATACGTAATAATTCTCAGGTACAAATACTGATGACGTTGGCATGGTAACTTCTTTGGATTACTGTTAGCTTGTGTCATGTGGAAAGGTAGAGGGAATGGGAGTTTCTTAGCCTATATAGTTTTGGTATTGTCTGGATGAGTCGTTAAGAGGCTGGGTACTTAGACAGGCTCTAAGTGGGAGAGACCCTGATTTGTAGAAAACTGCCTCTGCTACATAATCACTTGAAGCGCATTTTCCCATAACCACATGCAAGAGCATTTGTGATTATTTGTTCAAAATCTAGCATGCCTAAACGGGTGAAGTTTTAATTTTGCATCTGTTTTAACAAGCAAAGTATCTGCGTTGAATAATGTTCTTCCCAGGTTATTAATTTTGAAGTTATCTAAATTAGTTGTGCATATAATATATTTTTCCTCGCACAAGTAGCTTCCACCAAGTTATTCAGAGTAGTAGTTTATGTGTTTCAAGGGTTGCAAACTTGTGCGATTGTCTATAGGTTTATGCCTAGTTAAAAGTGCACATCACAAAGTTTTTTTCTTTGATACAGGTGCACTTTGCTCCTTATGTAAAGTCAAGGGTCTCGCAAGGAAAACATTCACGAAGGAGAAAACATCGATTCTTTCATGGTCTTAGCAAACGGTTATGAGTTTGCAAACCAATTGGTAACTCTGCTCTTCCAGTTGCAGTAAATAATTAGATATGAGTTATTGACTGTTGATATTGCCTTTGAATGCTGCCAAAGATGCAAGGAATGAGAATCCTTTGATCTCTCTCATTGAAAGCATTGTATGAAAGTACAATGCGTTGTCTATCATTTTCATTTTTCCTGTGTATAATAGAAGCGCGTAGTGAAGTAACAAGAGTGCAAAACAATCCAAATTGACAATTGGGATTTTTATGATTGATAGAGATTTCCTTAGAAAATGATACTATAAAATCTGAGACAATTCTCAATTTTTGTAGGACAATATAACCTAGGTTCTCATTAGAAATTTGAAAGCAACTGCATGTAGGCTCAGATTACTTTTATTGTAGCTAGGATCTTTCAGTGCCATAGCAGTTGGAAACCTTTATTAGATGTTTTGGTTTGTCTGTACACAACATCCCCTCTCTTGTGACTCTGGATTGACTCTTTCTGATTTTCTCTAAACTATTAAAATCAACATGTGCCTTCTCAATAATAGAAACATAGGAAAAGTCAGTCTTCAAGAAAATCACAAACTGTTCTTTTACTTAGCTTGAACCAGCCTCTAGTTTATTCATGTTCTGTGATTCTGTTGTAGCAAAACTGGGAAGCCAGATGCCGTTTGTCATTCGTAATGTAATCTTGATCTACCCTACGAATTGTCTGCATGTGTAATGTGATTTCATACAAGAACCCTGTCATTTTTCTGCTATTTTTGATGATCTATCCTAATAATTACTATCTGTTCACATGTATCTACCCTCTGTGCATGTTTACATAGCATTATGATGATGAAGGCTGCTTGAAATTGAACTAACCACCATAACGTCGATGAGGAAGGGAAGAGTCCACTTTTAAAGAGCTGGACGACCAACAAACGAGAAGAGAGACGTCCTTTGTCATAGAAAACAGGCTCATCTGACATTATTTATGTGTCAAAAGAGTGTTCTTCGACAGGGATGGTTGATATCTTTCGACTTTTGATACAAATCTGGTGGCTTCTGTTTTGATGGTAACGAATATTTCAAACTCATGTACGAATGCGACAGTGGTGTGAATGGTAACAAGTCTTGAGATCTTGTATGTGAAGTATTTGCAGTCCACTACTGCCATCCGAAGTAATGAACTACTAATGCTGTTAGTATGAGAGCATTACTTAGCAATGGCGATGTTGGTGAGTTACTGATATCCATCTCAAAACTGGTATTACTGTTGGTAGTTTCAAGTCGGCATGCTTTGTTGCTTCAGCTTCTTCAATAAAAGACACTAAATTGTATGTAATGGAGACGGAGTCTTTAAGAAGAATCAATCAGATAAAAAGAATTTGAGTTTTATCAGCCCTGTGCTGAGAGTTGTTTTTGCCTGCACTACGCAGGCAATTTCTCCCAGGTGCTTGGTAGAGCAATTAGAAGTTTGCTGTGGTCATATCGCAGTTTCTTCTCGATCAATTCTTTCTCTTTATGGTGGCATCTCAGGCTGAAGCCGATCGGATGATTTGGCCTATTTATTATTGTCTTGCTAATAGAAGATAGTTCTGGTTGTGATTCCTAGAGAAGCAAACCAGCTTGGGTGCTCCAGAAATCATTTACTAGCAACTTGCTATAGGAACTGCAAAATCAATATGTTCCTACTATAAAATCTAAATATTTCATTACTAGTTAGTGAACAACAACACAACTCACACTAGTCCTGATAAAACTACAAAGAAGCCTCACTAACATCATCTTGATTATCAACAACAACAAATCCTCTATGAACAGCATAATCAACAAAACTATAAAGTGGTGCAACTTTTTCATAACCATACTTATCAAACCCATCAAGTTCTTTCTTAGCCTTTGTTCTCAATTTCTCGATCATTTCTAAAGCTTTCTCTACACCATGAACACTCACATAACTCATTTTCTCCTTATTCTTCTTCCCTTCTCCTTTCATTTCTTTTGCTTTCAAAACATCATCAACCATTTGATATAAAACTCCAACAGTTCTTCCATACCTTCTTAATCTCGCCACCTCTTCATCATCAGCACCGGCTAATAATCCACCACAAGCAGCAGAACACTCGGCCATTTCTCCGAACTTCTTCTCTTGAACAAATTCAAGATTCTTATCAGCATTTGTTAAATCAAGAAATTGTCCTGCTGCCATACCTGTTGATCCAACAGCCCGTGCAAATTCTGAGATCACACGTAGTATTCGAGCTTCTGGAATGATATCAGTTGGCGTGTTTGTTACTATATGCTGAAATCCTAAAGGAAAAAGAGCATCTCCAGCTAGAATTGCCATGTCTTCACCGTAAATTGCATGATTTGTTGGTCTGCCTCTTCTCGTAAAATCATCATCCATACATGGTAAATCATCGTGTATCAGTGAAGCTGCATGAACCTATCACAAATTCCAATACAAGAAAATGAGTTTCGATTTACATAAGAAGAATTGAAATTTGCGGGGAAATTAGAGACACACACCATTTCTAGGGCACAAGCAGTAGGGAAAGCAGCGCGCCGAGGAACTCCGAAGAGTTCAGCGGAGGCGATGAACATAATAGGTGGAGCTCGCTTAGCAGCTTTGTCAAGAACGGAATAACGCATTGACTCGTAGATCTGATCAGGATACTTCACAGGAATCGCTTCATCTAATTTCTGATTGATTTCTTTAATTAAGGTCTTCCAATACGTTTTGAGATCGAATTGGATTTGGTTGGATGATGGTGAAGCTGAAACTGAAGCTGAACATCGGAATGTTCCTTGATGGTACCGGAGATTCAGGCGATTTCTTCTGGTGAAGCAGAGATCGGAAGTAGAAGAAGAAGAGGGAATGACAGTTGTGAAGGAAATCATTGACTGTTGTTGTTGTTTAAGAGAAGTATTAAAAGCTTGAAGTTGAGTGTTGTTATGTTATTAATGGCGGATGATGCTCTTGTGGGTAATCTCTGTTTCGCTATCTTATTACTACTCAGACGCAGTGATATTGATGATGAGGTAAGAGAAGATGAGATTTTGTACATTGTGTCGTTGTAGTATGATTCAATACATCCAGGAGTATCGATGTTTTCACCTTTTATTGTCTCAAAACCTTTAATCTGGAGCTAAATGTAAGACCTTTGAGATGGAGTCATGGAGTCATTCAAAAGTAGGGGTGGGACTTGGGTTGGTTGGGCGGGTGGGAGGGTTTGCCCAAGCCATGCCCGTACTAAAAATTCTTTGCCCAGGTTGTTCATGGAACCCGTGGAACCCATGGAGGTGTGCCCACAACCCGCCCAACTTGTATCTTGGGTTCCTCGGGTTGGCCCATGATTCGTGTTTGAAACTAAAAACCGTAATAAAATGAACAATATAAATGACGGCATCGAAAGATTTTCATTAATAATTGTGACATTAATTCCAATAAAAATAATCTCTAAAATGTGCAAAGGCAGGTTATGTAAATACACGCACAAATGTTATTACAATTTATTTTAAAACAATATTTTATGATAAATCTAGGTAACAAGTAGATTTAGTTACTTCATTTATACTATAATTGAGATTCTTATTAATACAATAATATAATATAAATTTTCTTTCTTAGATTAAAAAATTATACTAAAAATAATAATAATACCACTAATAAAAATAATTATATAAATTATTTTATAGTTCCGTGGGTTCTTCGGGTTGCTTGGGTTAGAGATATGTGAACCCGTGCTTGCCCAAGTTAGTTCGGGTTGGTAAAATATATGCCCATAGTTGCCCAAAATTTTGAAATACCTAACCCAATCCGCCCAACGTTCGGGTTGGGCACGGGTTGGGTGGGTTGACCCAACCCAAGTCCCACCCCTTTTCAAAAGAGAGGTTTGGATCTGTGGTGCTGTACCATGCTGTTATAGACTCGAAAACACTTAAAAAACACCGGGTTTTTACGCCAAAAAAAATACACCGCTATGTGTCACACAGCAATTGGTCCTCACTAATATGCGGGGCCCTATATATCTTGGGTGGGGTGGGGTGTGGTGGGAATCTACGGTGGATGTGAATGCCACGTAGCAGTGTAAGGGAAGGGTGTAGAAACCCGGTGTCCCTGTAGCACGACTGTTAGAGCATCTCCAATGCTAGGGGTGGGGGTCAAAATACTACCTTTTTGATTGGGGTCATTCCTACATGGCAAATACAAATCCTTACGGACAAAAAAAAAACTAATCAAAAACTAATTACCCCCTAATGTGTCACACACCACTAACCCCCCTGCTAATCCACCATTAACCCCTAAACTAATCCCCCCAACCCAGACACATTACACCCAATTAGTTTTGGGTTAGTCTAGATTTCTGTCTGTCTAGAACTGCTGATAAAAATATGACATTTTTACCTAAAGTTCATCTCCAATGCATAGGGTCTTACCCTCTATAAAAAGACAAAAAAAAAGAGAGTAATAGTTTTGATTTTCAATTCAAAATTGGATCTAATGATGATGTGGAGATAAAGTTGGGGGTCATGGAGAAGGTCATATCTTGACCTTCTCCTTCACCCCCACCTAGCCATGTCACCATTGACCCCCACCTTCACCTTTGCATTGGAGATGAAAAAGTGGTGCAAAAAGTCATAAATCCTATGTGGCACACCTTTTTTTTGACCCCCACCCCTAGCATTGGAGATGCTCTTATAGACTTCATTTGCAAAAGAAAAAAAAGGGAGTGGCATGGTAATCCAGGTGGGGCAAGGGGTCTAGTTCAGCTGGGTTACCTCAGGAGTCAGGAATTTGAACTGGATAACCCAGCCACCTAACAAGTAAACACAATGTGGCATTTGATGGAACAAAGTTTTTTTTTTATTTTTGGATCGATCAGCTGGGGATTGATGAAACAAAGTTGTTCTATGGACTATGGAGAAATTGGACAGTTTTTTTACCTCCCTAAATTTGGCCCCATGAAAAAATAATTCCGGCGGAATTATATAGCAAAATCGGAAAACCCCTTATAAAAGATGACTGTTTTACCCTTTCTTAAATAGTTGCTAATTACATGATTAGAGTCTAAACAAGATTAATTAGTCTTAATTCTAATATCAAAACAAAATTAAAAATTATCAAACATGATCAACGTGAGAATCACCCAAGTTTTTTTTTAACCAAATCTTGAATCTGAACAACGCTTAATCGGTCTATATATATGGAAACTTAAGCCGATTATGCTTGGGTTCTCGAACAATCGGTGAATATTATTACCAAAGTAAGCCGATTGTTGTTACTCTGCCCAGAAATTTAACCAAATCAATCGGTGCATTTTTACAAACTACTAAACCGAATATAATAACCAAAATCGTTTTATATTAACGGTTATAAAAGACGATTATGGAGACAGGGAAAACCATTTACTTGATCAACCACTAATCGGTTTATCTCAGAGAAAACATCTAACGATGTAAGAAATCTATTTTTTCTATCGGTAGGTAAAACCAAATTTAGAGAACGATTATTTACTGCCGCCATAAAATCGTTCGATATGTTCATTATTGTAAACCGATTCCGAACAGTTTTTGAGTAATATTAATCACGACTGTTCGATATCGTAAACCGTGTGACTTTAATTATGCCAGTACACTGTATGTACACGTTATGTCAACATACTTGCATGTATGCCAAGCGTTTTATTTGAAATAAATCCCAATAAATCTTAATAAAGGGCATTTAGGTTTCTTTTGGGTTATAAATAGGTTAGGTTATTAGAGAGAAAGAATCAGTTTTTTTTTTTATTTCAAAAATCATTTGAGAATTGAGACTAGAGAGATATAGAAGTTTTAAGGTTGAACAATGGCTGTCAAGAGTGAGTTGCAGATTTTGTTGCAAAAAATGTATGCTGCTTTGGATGAATACAAAGAAGAGGAAACCGCGAGGGCTGAAAGGGAAGGTGTTGATCCTAAAAGAATGTGGAAAGTTGGTGGCTTCTTGGTGAGCATCCCTCATCTTAAGATGAAGATCAAAGATAGTTTTGATTCTGTGACGATTGAGAAGAAGTTGGTCCGCTTCTTTGTCGATCATTCTGAGGAGTTATCCCAACCCAATTCTCGTCTCTGTCTTATTATTGGTGAACAACTTTCAATCTATACGGATTCGCCTAGCAAAGATTTAGGGGTTGTAGTCTTGGGTCCCAAAGTAATCACTGTAGGGACTCCTCCTATTCGAACTTTCACTACCCATATTGGAGGTTTGCCTGTATTTGGAATGGTTAGAGATGGCATGGTTGAAGCAACATCCGTTAAGGGAGAGGGAGGACATGCCTCGACTAGTGGGGTTAAAAGGAAGCACTAGAGGAGATGGTGAACAAGGGGTCTTTTTAATTTTATGTTTTATGTTGTTTTATGGTGTTTTATGAAGTGTTTTTATGATTTTACTTGAGGGTTTGTTAGTTTTCTGTTCTACCAATTTAAGCAACAATTAAGAAACAATCGGTGTATCAAAAAATCTATTTCTAACGATTATGGTTGTTGTTTTCTATAATCGGCGTTAGAGTTTGTGATAGTGTAACGATTATTGCTCCTGAAAAAACCAGGAGTAAAGTTGTCATATAATCGTTCTACATATATATCTAGATAAACCGATTATATCAAATAAAAACTGGCCCATTCATTGATTTAGGAAATTGAACACATGGTTTAGGAAATTCTAAAATTACATAATCTAGTAGCTCCAAACTAGCCTGTCATCCATTAATACTTCATCAATGAATCTCGGAGCACGTCTCTTCAACACGTTATAACACTTCTTGAAAGCGTATGGTTGTCGGCCTTGGCGTACTTCCCATATAACCGCGAATCTCGCTTTCTAAAATGAAAGAGTGAAAGAAAAGCATGAAGTTAGTATGCAAGAATCTAACAATGAAACAAGTACAAACATGTCTCGATACTCACTTTCCAACTACTAGATCGTTGGGGATGATGGTTAACCATTTCCATAATTCTAACGTACTCTCGCATATACATCTTCATGTGATCGAATCGAAAGCTCAACATGCTTGAATTTCGTTGTTTTCGATTCCCGTTGCGCTCTACAAAGACTTCTTTGACCCTCTTCCAAAACATAGTGCGGAGTTCATTGGGTCGTTCACGTAGGACATACGCGAATGATTTCACTAGATCTAAGTCTTCTTGCGCGTCCCCATTCCCCCATTCCCCAATTATCTCCTATTGAATTGAAAAAAAAAATAATGGAGGAAGAAGAACTTCAAGTTGATATGGAGGGTATGTGTGTGGGGAGGTTCTCTTATATAGATGTGATCCCAACGGCTCTTTTTCTTGGGAAAACAATCAATAATCGGTATATATTGTGAACCAATTACGCCGATTTCAATGCTGACCCAAATTTTAAATCAATAATCGGCTAATAAATAAGTCCACAAGAGCCGATGTTTAAACATTTAAAAGAAAATTATTGGACAATGAAGCATCGGTTTACAATGAAGTCAACTGAAGGCCGATTGTAAATACAATCGGCCTACAAGATTAAATATAAACGCCGATTATGTCTACAAAAGATACTTTAACGAATTTAATCAACCAATATAACAGTTTGCGATAAAAATCTTGAGGAGACGGTAATGTTTTTCGTACTTGAAGATCTTCCCGTTAATTCGTTGCCATTCTTTCAAAGCCCTAGCCAAAATTTCATCATCGCTATCATCCGAAAGTTGAGCTCGGATCAACTTAACCAACTGCATAAATTCGTCGACTCTTTTATGTATTTTTCTCCATCGAACTCCCAACGCATTCCGATCTCGCACAACTTGGCTTCTAGGTTCATCAGCACTGAATTCTTCAGTGACAGTAGTCCACAATTGTGGATAATTCACTTTAACACGATTTCGTTTCATTTCAGCAGGGTTCGGATAGAAGATCATATAGTTTTTACAAAGACATAAATCTTCTTCCAACGTAAATTTGGGACGTGGTTTAGGTCCATCAGGTAATGAGTCTAGAGGATTTCTATAGGGTTTTCGAACCTTAGATGACGACGAAGAAGATGTTGTAGATGATTTGCATCGCTTAACTACTGGGCTACCATAGTGTCTAGGGGGAGTAGGATACCATCTCTTAAATGGAGGGGGAGTGAATAGAGGAGGTGATTTATCTGATTTTTTGGTGTAGTAGTAGTTATTGATTATCTCCCTAGTTATGTTTCAAGTTTCGGGTACAGGAGAAGTTGGAGGCGTACCGGTAGAAGATGATGGTTTAGCCATTTTGGGGGTTGGAAACACTAAGAGTTCTTTATGTACTTTTATAAATGAAAGTCCCAACGGCTATTTTTTTTCAAAAATCTGAGCTCAATCGGCGTTACTTGAGGGTAACAAACGCCGATTGTGGAGCACAGGAGTTTGAAACATTTGATTACCTATATTCGTTGTAAACAGACTTACAAATACAACGATTGTATATAATCGGCCAACACTGGATATTGTATTAACCGATTATTATCCTGAAATACACTAACTACTATCACATGGTTATGGAACAAAATAGGAAGCATCAATACATGAACAAACATAACAACCATAAATTCATAACCAGAAATTCAACGATTTAAGTCTACGACTCTTAAAAGACATAATTTGTTCACCATCATAGATGTCCATAACATAAAAGAAACTCTAAAATAAGAACACACAATACCAAAACACATAATAAAACTCAACCAGTGAAACCAGTTCCAAACCGTGTTCGACTGCGGATTAGTTCCCAGCTCGGTCCGCCATTGGCCTCAACAAGTGGACGGAGACGTGCAACTTCAGCACAAAGTGTACAACCACAAGGAAAAATATCCACAACCTCACCAACCCTCTTTCTTTTAAGATTACGAGGTGCTTGCGCTTGCCATTCATCATGATCGACAAATCTTTCGACTTGGGGAGGAAGAAAATCCCGATAATCCGTACGCAAGCCAGGAGAATTTTCCCCACGAAAATGTCGTGGTCGTGGAAGAGGAGGATCAATGTGTTCATCCCTTTGACGTCGTGTTTCAATCACGCGTGGATCATCCTCACGAATTGGCGCTGGAGGTTCATGGTAAAACACAAGTGCAAGGTTCGATTCATCTTCACGAATTGGTGGGGGGGGGAGGGCGGTCAATGAGTTCGTTCCTTTGACGTCGTGTCTCAATCACAAGTGCATGATCAGGGCGCATTGGTAGTGGGGGAGGTTGATAAATCACAAGAGCAAGGTTCGATTCAGCATCGCGAATTGGTGTTGGTTGACCACTTGATTCTGGTTCCCTGTTACATAAACACGATGGAAACGACTTAAAAATCTAAAGGTATTAAGAGATTAATCGGCCTATATACATTCATACATAAAACGATTTACCAAAATCGGTGCATGTATTTATTAATAAGAACCGATAAATAGAAATAAGTTCAAAACTTTCAAAGAGAACCAGAATCGGTAAACATACAACCAATTATCTAACGATTACTTAAGTTTAACATATATGGACCTGTCATCCATAATCAGTGTTTAATATGCATATCATAAAACGATTTTGAAATGCCAGTAAAGGTTCAAACAATTCTGAGTTACAACAATCGGTATATGAAGTACTTAATGTTCAACGATTGTTGCTGTTGTTTTTACCTGGAAAAACAATGTACCGTCTCTGGGTACTTTCGTAGTGCTCGGAGATCAAAGTCGAACAAGACAAGCCTAAACCAAGGATGGCTGTTCCCGTCTTGCTTCGGTCACAGAGAGGATAGAGGTTGGTCTAGGGAGGGAAACAGTGAAGAAACTTGAGATCAGGTTGAGGATGTGTTTTGGGTGTGAGAGTTCAAGATCTCCGTCGTGAAGTCGACTGGAAATCTCCAAAGCTAGAACGTGTTTTGATTCTCAGGTGTTTTCTCTGAGGCTCTTGGTTGTTTTTGTGTGTTCTGAACGTTTCTGATGTTCTGCCTTGGAAAATAGAGGAAGCCTCTATTTATAGTTTGAACTCACCCTGATCTCTCGACAGAGAAGGTGGACGTCGTGGAAGAGTGGAGGAGTGGAGGACATGCGTTGGTTTCCGTAACTGCCTGAGTTGTGTGGAACATGCCCACTCGCGCCATCTTCTCGTAACTGCCCACTATCTCCATCAGTTTCTTTCAACTGTCGTAGACCGCCAGACCAATACCCCTAAAGTTATCCCCCCGTGTGATGTTTTGATGTCTCGAGTGAGTGATACGCGGATATTGCGTAGTTGAGTTGAGTAGAGTCGTATGACTAAGTGTTGCGTAGTTGCACTTGAACCAGGCAGCATTGGCCGAGAGTAGGCATGGCGCCATGGCCTTTTGGCCAAGGCAAAA
>JAJJMA010294637.1:0-12092 GCA_023529015.1 Papaver nudicaule
GACCAGGTACCTGTCTGTTTGGCATAATCCCAGGTGATTACCAAACCTTGAGAGTTTATATGCTTAAAAAAATTCCCTGATTGAGGAAAGGTAGTTTTGAAAGCATCATAATCGCTCTCTTTGTTATTTCCCAGAGACAGATGATTTGAGAAACTTAAGCTTCCTGCCCCACTACGATCTGCACCCACAATAGGGTCGTTACTAAATTCTTTCGCAATCTTTATTAGGTGGAAAGCCGAACCAAAACCAAATATAAACAAGTGAGGATCTTTATACCATGACATGGTTACCCACTTAGTCAACTGAAAAGATGAGAGTGATATTGAGAGAAAATCTTAACAAAAAAGGGAACTAGCTGGTTTGTGATATTGAAATGAGCAAGGAGATGAAATTTTCTTATGATCTCCTAATTAGAGATCAAACACTAGGTGTATATATAGCTTAGAAACAACAAGGTAAAGTATTACAATTTATATGTACATCCACATGGAGTGTTGTTCACACTTCACATCATGATCAGCAAGTTCATATTATATTACAGCTAGCTAGCTCAATAATTAGTAGAATTAAGTATACTTAGACATACAAAGTCCACTATATCATACTAGTTAATACAGAGTGTTACGTCATGGATTAGCTAGCCAGCCTTTGATGTTGATATCTCACCCAGCGACTAATTATTTTGTGATAATTCAAACTTGTCTCTTCAGTTATCCTTAGGCTGTTTACCCATAGAAGGTGTTACCTATGATGATAAGTCTGAAATAAAGCAATTTAACAATAAAAGATTAGCACCACTCGGTAGCTTCATGAATTTATATTCGTTAGCTTCAAAAAATCTGCCCTAAATCTTTTGGATCTGACTTAATGACGTGAGGATGTATAGATGAGAAACAATGAGGTAAAGTATTACAATTTGTATGTACATTCACATGGAGTGTTGTTCACACTTCACATCATGGTCAGCAAGTTCGTATACAGCTGGCTAGCTAGCTCAATAATTATTGGAATTAAGTTTACTTAGACATACAGAGTCCACTATATGCATAGTTTTATAGAGAGTGTTACGTCATGGATTAGCTAGCCAGCCTTTGATGATGAGATCTCATCTACCGACTGACTAATCAATCATTTTGTTGATAATTCAAACTTCTCTCTTCACGAGTCATTTACACGATTATGTGTGTTTGGTATACCAACTGCAAAGTTGGTCTAACTCTAAACTTGTAACCCATGGAAAAGAGGAAAAAATTTTGATCTCGCAGTGCGAGATCAAAATTGATCTAGCAGCAAATTTCACCCTTGGATTGGGAATCCAAGGGTTATAAACGCGTTGAAAAAGAGGTGTTAAAATGATTTTTTTCTATAACACACCCGTGATGAATCCAAGGGTTATAAACCCCCCCTCCCAATCCAAAGGTTGTGGGGCTGCTAGATCGCTTTTGATCTCGCACTGCGAGATCAAAATCGCGTTCTGGAAAAGAGAGTCATTTGCCAAAAATTTCGAGAACTCTAAAATTTTTGTACTCGAGCTTGACCAATTTGCCTCCGGCCACGAGGGCGAGACGGAGATGTCATCCACCGACGGACTGTTTTGAACAAATTCATCAAACCACCGGCTAGCTAATAACCATCATAGAATAGATTATGGAGAGAACATGGGTTTTGCATTTGCTCAGATGCTGCTACTACGTTATGAAGTCAACTATAATACTACTTTCTCCGTTTGAAAAAAAAAGGCACATTTGACTTTCACCAAAAATTAAGAAATTTAATAAAACTAATATTTTAGTTATTTTTTTATTTTATTTTTTTTATTAATCAATGGCAAATGTTAACAATAAACCAATTATAAAGAAAAATTAATAAAAAAAACTATAATAGTTTTTTTTTTTGATCGGTAAAAGAGAATTTTATTGAGAAAAGAGGTACTTAAGAGGGGTACCTCAACCCAATGATTACAACCCGAACAAAACAAGAAAAAAACTATAATAGTTAGTTCATTATATTCGTTAATTTTCGAAAAAAAAATCAAACGTACCTATTCTTTTGAAACGGAGGGAGTACTTATTATCAAATGGGTTACGAAACGAGACTACACATTAAATAGTTTGATCATTCCACACTGTGTTTGTGCTCTCTTCTTGCAGTTATTCACTTTTCGCCAAATGGGTATGCCTCAATACCATCTCTACGGATGTTAGAAGAATGGATCTCTCTTCAGATTTGGACCATTAGCATTGGTCCCATCGGAAGTGACTAGCCGATTTAACACGATTCATTTGAATCAGATTACTGATCCAAATACATACGATCTGGCAAACCAGTTTGATAAAAAATGAGATCAAATGAACACTTGCAAACTAAAAGGAAACAAACAACTTGAGCACAAGTCCAGACAGACTTTAGTACAACCTCCAACCTAACCACTTGCAAACATTAACAAAATAAAAGCAATACAAATTAAAGAAAGCTACACCATAATTAAGCATGGAAATGGCCCTTGTAAATTCCCCAAAGCTAACTTTCGATCCCTTGACTTAACAACATATATTAGCATGTCTTGTGTGCATCGACTGACATCTCTGAGGCAAATGGCTTACGAGCTGCATATCTAATCCCATTATTGATATAGGAACTCCAAATGTCAGGATCAAATCTGGCCTCTTTTCTCTTTGGAGTTAACTCTGCAACGTCCACAATCACTAGAGGAAATATTCCTCTATAGAAACAGTTAGGTTGAACGTTTGTCGTATTATCGTCTCTGAATTTAGGACCAACCGAGGCTCTGGTGATTGTTAGAGGAATATTTTTCGAAAACGCTTGAACGTCTAGATCCTCGAAAGAGACCCAGTTGCTAGGAATTGGTTGACCACTGGTCCATGGTTCTTCGACGGATGATCCACCTGATCCAGCTCCACAACAGTCTGCAAGTTTTGATGTTAAATCTGAGACTTGTTTTTCTAGAGCTTCTAGACCGGCTAGTAGTTTCTCATCCCTCTGGTGATTGACTTGAGCTTTGAGGTTATAGTTTTCTGCTTCTAAGCCTAAAACTATTTTATCTATAGCTTCTTTCTCGACCTTGTAGTTGTGGGCTTCATTTTCGAGGATGACATTTTTTGCTTCTAAATCGGAAACTCTTTTATCTTGAGCTTCTTTCTCGACCTTGTTGGTGTTGACTTCATCTCGAAGAGAGGAAATTTCTTCTTCCAATTCCGAAACTTTTTTCTCAAGAGCTTTCTCTGTAACTGACTTTTCTGGTTCAGCGATACCAGGTAAACTCCAGAATGGAGTATTTTTTTCCTCACGTGACCAGGTTCCTGTCTGAGTGGTACCATCCCAGTCTATCACCGAACCTTGAGAGTTTATAAGCTTGAAATTACTCCCAGACTTGGGAAAGGAAGCTTTGAAAGCGTCGTAATCTGTCTCTTTATTATAGCCCAAATAAAGATGTTTAGAGAAACTTAAAGTTTCTAGACCGATATAAACATCACTTCTTACAAGAGGGGTGCTACCAAATACTTTCGTAATCCTATATACTTCAAACGACGTACTATACCCATAAATAAACAACTGAGGATCTGTATACCACGACATAATTACTTTTGTTAACGGAAAAGATGAAACTGATATTGAGAGAGTCTTAATTAGAAAGGAATGCAGCCTAGTTTAATTATGAAAGAAATGAGTGAGTGCGGTTCCGAATATCTTCCAGGATCAATCACTAAGTGTATATATAGGTCATAAACAAGATAAAGTATTACAATTTGTATGTATGTTCACACTTCACATCGTAGGCAACTTCATATACAGCTCAACAAGTAGAATTAAGTATACTTAGTTATACAGAGTCAACTATTATGGTTTATATTAGAGTATTGTTGTTACATCATGGATTAGCTAGCTAGCGATAGCCTTTGATGTTGAGATCTCATCATCCAGCGACTAATTATTTTTTGATTATTCAAACTTGTCTCTTCAGTTATCTTTAGGCTGTTTACTCATACAAGGTGTTACCTATAATGATAAGATCGTGTACATTAAATAATGTGAAATCAAATTTTGCTAATGAAGTATTCATCGTGTGTTCACGTTCATGCATGTTAGACACAGAATAGTTCAACTCGGTTGCTCAGAACATGGCTTTAATTTGCTCAGACTGCTGCTAGTGCAATGTCATGGAGTCAACTATATATAACAAAAAATATCACATGCATACATGATACTATGTTAGGGTACTAACTTGACTCGGTTCGGGTCTAGTTGTATGATTTAAAACCTTCATAGTAATAATTTCAATGCCTTGTGATTGTAATTTACTACTTTTTTCAAGCAACAAATTACAATCTATCATAAGAGGTGATCCGTAGCGATCCACGGTTGAGTCAGCAGATCCGAAACGGATTGGAAGCCACTGATCCAGAACTAACAATTAGGATTGAACCATGTTATAGTCATTGTATTGCACCAAGGACGAGCAGTGGCAGAACTAGAAATTTGGTATATGGGGTGGGCTTGACCAGCTTTGTTGCCTCCGGCCTCAAGGGCGCGCGACTCTGACTCGTTAAATAATGAGAATTATGTTGTTTGTCGAGATCAGACCAGCTTAAATAATGAACTCAAATGAACACATGTGAATTAGACGGAAAAAAAACCTAATCATAATTAATAAGTGCTAAGCTCCAAACATACATAAATTCAAATGAACCAAACCAAAGCAAAACAAAAGACATGCATATTCAAAGAAAATTAGCAACATAATTAAGCGTGCAAAAGGCAATTCCTAACACCTTCTAAGTTCAAACAAAAAATCCCTTGATCTTTTTTCTTGAGCTTCTTTCTCAAGCCTGTGGAAGGTGACATGATCTTGAAGATAGTTCCCTTCAGGAGCTTCTTGGTCTGCCACTGGTTCTTCTTTAGTAATGCCAGGTAAACTCCAGAAAGGCGAATTTAGTGCCTCACGTGACCATATATATGTCTTTTCGGCACAATTCCAGTAGATCACCGAACCTTGACAGTTTATATGCTTAATAGCATAAGCATAAGGTGCTATAGGAATTGTTCTAGAAAAGCACTCCTCTTTGAAAGTGTGGTAATCACTCTCTTTATTAGTTCCCAAAGACAGATGTTGTGAGAAACTTAGCTTTTCCCAATCCTTGAAATCACTTAAGTCACTCATTTCAAGAGGGATGCCAAATTCTTTGGCAGCCCTCACTATGAAAAACCCCGAAGGACCTAATACCATAAACAACTGAGGATCTGTATACCACGACATAATTACTGATCACTTTGTTAATGGAAGGATGACAGTGCTGATAATTAATGAGAGAAAGTCTTAACAACGAAGAAGACGATAAGAAGCTAGCTTATGAAGTAAAGGAGTGAAAATTTTGTTATCTCCTAAGATCAAACACTGTGATGTACATAAATAGAGAATCAATTAGCAGAACACTAGGTCAGAAGCAAAGTTAAATATTACAATTTATATGTTACATCTTATCCACCGACTAGACGGTGTTTTGTGAAAAATTCAAACTTGTCTGTTCAGTTATCTTTAGGCTGTTTATCGACACAGTGTGTCACATCACGGCGAAACCTTCAATGATGCGATCCAATCCTATCCACCAGCTACCTAACCATATATTTTCATCGTAAGTTTTTCAGTACCCTGGGTAATGGAATGCATGGCTTGTGCTCATTTTAGGCCTTCTTTACTTTTCTTTACCATGGGGTGTTTCAGTCAATAGTAACTCGTATCGTATACTTCATTTCTACCTTTTAAATCATTTTTATGTCCTGCACTGCCATGGTCATTCAGTGCTTGAATTTGTTGTTGAGATCAGCTCTGAACTAAAATATCTTAAGGAATAATAGAGACAGATTTTAGATTTCAATAGGTTTCTCAACTTGAGATAACCAGAGAAGATTTTCATATATTTATACTGAATATACATTCTTGCTGTACAAGAGTTAACATAACAATACAGATAAATATTAGGAAATATATTGTACAAAATCCAATAGGATCGTATATTTCCTATTCTCTAACACTCCACCTCGATCTAAGCGGGTGATCACAAACAGTAAGCTTAGAGCGAAGATAAGAGAAATGTTGCTTCGGTGTACGCTTAGTAAAGATATCAGCAATTTGATCTTTGGAACACACAAATCTGACATTCAACTGACCACGTTGAACTCGTTCACGCACAAAGTGATAATCAATCTCTATATGTTTCGTACGTCCATGAAAAATAGGATTCATAGTAAGATATGTAGCACCAAGATTATCACACCATAAAACAGGAGGTGTGCATATTGGAACTTGAAGTTCTTTCAATAAAGACTCAATCCACATGAGTTCAGCTATTGCGATTGCAAGACCTCTATACTCGGCTTCACAACTAGACTTTGACACAGTTTTATGCTTCCGAGAACTCCAAGAGATAATATTCGAACCCAAGAAAACACAATAACCACTTGTAGAACGTCTATCACTTGGATCACCAGCCCAATCAGCGTCAGTATATGCTTGAAAACTGAGCTTCAATGAAGGAGAAGGACGAAGAGTAATACCATATGAAGAAGTACCTTGTAGATACCGTAGAATCCGTTTGACCAGAAGTAGATGTTTGTCAGTAGGATTTTGCATGAATTGACAAACCTTGTTGACTGAAAATGCTAGCTCTGGGCGTGTGATCAACAAATATTGTAAGCCACCAACGAGACTTCTATATTCTGTAGGATTTGACAACGGAGTTCCACCTTGTGGATTTAAATCAGTAGAAGTAGAGAAAGGAGTACTCACAGGCTTTGCCCCTTGCATATTAGCAGGAGCTAACAAATCTTCTATGTAACGTCGTTGTGAAAGAAACAAACCATCAGTAGTTCGTGTAGCTTCAACACCGAGAAAAAGAGATAATTCTCCAAGATCCTTCAAAGCAAATTCCTTATGTAGAGTGTCAACCAGATTTTGTAGACAAGATGGAGAAGAACCTGTTAAGATAATGTCGTCAACATAGACAAGTAGATAGATAACACCATCAGGTGACTGACGAATAAACAACGAAGAATCTGCCCGAGAAACAGCGAAACCAAGTTGTTGAAGAAACACGCTCAAACGAGTATACCATGCTCTCGGAGCTTGTTTTAGGCCGTATATAGATTTATGTAAACGACACACATGATCAGGATACTGCGGATGAGTGTAGCCAGGAGGTTGCTTCATATAAACCTCTTCCGTAAGAAAACCATTAAGAAATGCATTTTGAACATCAAGTTGCCGAATAGGCCAAGCATATGTAAGCGCCAATGTTAAAATAATACGTATCGTACATGGCTTGATAACCGGGCTAAATGTTTCTCCATAATCAAAACCTTCTCGTTGGTGACACCCTTGAGCCACTACACGAGCTTTGCGTCGTTCAACAGTTCCATCAGCAAGACGCTTAACTTGAAACACCCATTTAGAACCCACCAAATTCATATCGGGAGTTCTTGGAACATAAGACCAAGTGCCATTCTTTATAAGAGCATTAATTTGATCATCCATAGGCGCGCGCCATTTAGGATCTTCTTTTGCCTGCGAGTAACAAGTAGGTTCAAACAAATCATCAGTAATTTTAGCATGTTTCGAAGCTAATAGAACCTTCGGTTTAAAGATACCATCTTTTCCTCTTGTAACCATAGAATGATCATTCTTAATTGGTGGTCTTGAAGCTGGAAGTGGTGGTTCAGGTGAAGAATTCTGATGAATAGCAGCTGCCGGCTGGTCCGTAGACGATATTACGTCCAAATGTTGTGTAACAGACGTGCTGCCAGTAGCAACTGAACCGGCTTGCAGAAGTAATCTGGTGGGATCAGTAAATGACGTTAAATCTATGGGGGCAGTAGGTGCCGTTGTTGTGCCACCAATTATCGTGTTCCCATGTGAAACCAATGATGTGTTGTTGGAATTAACACCTTCTCGTTCAACTGATGTAGGATGGGAAGCAGGTGGTGGCGCAGTAGCTATTAATTCATCCACGGAAGCAGGTGGTGATGTAGAAAGTGCAGCATCAAGTGATGGGAGTAAAGGACCTTTGGACTTCCTACGGTAGGTATGTTGAAATCTTTGTAGGTTTGGTGCTAGAACATCATGTGCAAGAGACTGTTGAACTCCTGAATTTGTATTGACTGCGCTCTCATTAGTAGGTGCAGAATGTTCTGAACATCCAGGTATAACTGCACTGTCGGTGGCAGAAAATAAGTCCTCCTGAACTGCTGTGTTGATATTGACAGCGCTATCATGTACAACTGTCCCACTTTTGTTGGATGTGTGAACCGGTGACGAAATGCCATCTGATATTCGTGGACGGGAACAGCTGCGAGTCTTTTCGGGCAGAGAAGATGGAGATGTGACAGGCGTCTTTTGCAGGCTAACAGGGGCGGAGTGAATGACTGACGGTTGACTGCCAGAAGGTCTAGCTGCTGTAATACACGTCTTGTAGCCGGAGAAGCATCCAATAAGCCAGGTAAACTGAAACTACTTACAGGAGAAGACTGCAAGTGGGGATTAGAGGCACTAACAGTAGAAACACGATCAGAAATCTGTGGAGGCGGAATTGAGGGTGCAGCAGTAGGATTGAATGAGGCAGCGGAAATACGAGATGGAGATGGTACTAATGATACGGGTGAGAAGGAGGAGTAAGAGTTTACCTGTGGAGGGTCTTGTGGAGGTAGTACCGAGGAGCTATCTGCAAAAGGAAAAACAGACTCATCGAAAACAACATGTCGCGACCAATATACTCGACTAGATGGAATGTGAAAGCTCTGATACCATGATAGAAACACTTGGGCTTCACACTCAAAACCAATTGACAATGAGTGGAGTGGCCCTCATGCTTATATGTAGGATCCTAGTTAGGGGTCTAAGCAATGTGGGACTAAGGTCTCCAACATGCCCCCTCCACATGTAGGGCTCCGAGGAAAGAGGAGGCCTCTACAATGTGGAATAGTATGGTTGCCCTTTGCCTATTGCCCTTTGCCATCTTGGGTCTTACGGGTCTTACAGGTCTTACGGGTCTTATGTCACATACTAAGCCCATAGCTCTGATACCAAGACAGATTTTAGATTTCAATAGGTTTCTCAACTTGAGATAACCAGAGAAGATTTTCATATATTTGTACTGAATATACGTACATTCTTGCTGTACAAGAGTTAACATAACAATACAGATAAATATTAGGAAATATATTGTACAAAATCCAATAGGATCGTATATTTCCTATTCTCTAACAAATAGCAAAACAATGAATATTTCAAATGAGCACTTGTGGACTAGTAAAAGAAAAATTAAATTACAAGTACCAAGCAGACAAACATCAATTCATATGATTCATGTGCATAGAAATTTCAGCATAGTGTCGCGGCGAGCTTAATGACTTGAGCTTTAAGGAAGGAGATTTCTTCTTCTAAATCCGAAACTCTTTTAACCATAGCTTCTTTCTCAACCTTGTTGTTGTTGACATCATCTTTCAGAGAGGAAATTTCTGCTTCTAAATTGAAAACTCGTATGTCTTGCGATTTCTTTTTCTAAAGAGTTGCTAGGAACTGTTTGAGTACTGAACGATGGTTCCTCAACGGACGGTCCACCTCCACCTCCAGCAACACCACAACCACACTGAACAAGTTTCAATGTCAAATCTGAAACTTGTTTTTCTAGACCTGCAAGTATTTTCTTATTTCTCTCTCTATTGGCTTCAAGGATGGAGTTCTCTGCTTGTATATCCAAAACTCTTTTGTATTGAGCTTCTTTCTCGACTTTTTTTGCTGTTGACTTCATCTTGAAGAGAGGAAATTTTTGCTTCAAAATTGGGAACTTCTCCTTTAAGATCTTGGTCTGTAGCTGATTTTGGTTTAGTAACTGTAATACCAGGTAGGCTCCAGAAAGGCGAATTTAGTTCCTCGCAGCGTGACCAGGTACCTGTCAGTCTGATATAATCCCATTTGATCATCGAACCTTGAGCGTTTGTTTACTTAAGATACCTAGACGAAAATTTACTGAAGGAAGCTTTGAAAGCGTCGAAATCGCTCTCTGTATTATTGACCAAAGCCAAATGTTTGGAGAAGCATAAAAGTTCAGGCTCTTTAAAATCACTTGAAGAAATAAAGCTGAATGTTTTTTTTTTTTTTTGATCGATCAGTAGAAATTATATTAATGACACACAAGCCGAATGTATCAAATTCTTTTGTAACTCTACATACGTAAAACCGCGAATCACAGCCTAGGAATATGAACAACTGAGGATCTGTATACCAAGACATAGTTACTCCGAAATACAGTATATGAAATCTTTCTTGTATCTACTGGTATCACATTAGAAGTATATATTGCTGAGAAACAAAGTAAAGTAATGCTATTTCTATATATGGAGGAAATATTCACCACACGGAGTGTTGTTCACATCGTGAGCAAGTTCATGTATAGCTGTGGAATTAGAATTAAGTTAAGAACTAGACAAAATCAACTACATTACATTTAGTTTATATAGTGTTACATAAAGGGTTAATTAATTAGCTGGCCATTGAAGATCATGTATCCACACAGAGCCGGCCCTGAGGCAAGGTTGGCAAAGACCTTCTTTGGGGCATCACGGGAAAGGGAGCATCATTTTCAGAAATTTTTGAAGGGGTTTACGTTAAGGAAACATATAAACTTGATCTATTCATTGGTTATCTATAAATACTTAAAAGATGAAGGGGTGAAAAATAAATATCAAATAAAAAGCTTAAATTTGGTCCATTTTCTTTTTCACATCGTTTTCTTTCTGCCCACGGCTCCATTAGTTTTTTGGAAAATGACTTGCTGATTTTCTACACTGGGGCATCAATTTTTATTTGTCTTTGACGCATCAAAATCTCAGGGCCGGCCCTGTATCCACTCCAGCGACTAATTATTTTGTGCTAATTCAAACTTGTTATCCACGGAACGTTTTACATTGGCATCGGCAAGAGGATTGATAATCAGCGGTTATGGAAAAGTTTGTGGTACAAATTGCCGTTCAACATTGTTATTCGGCAGTCCCATAATGAAGCGATACGATCCTGACCCGATTCACAAAAATGGTAACTCAGTCCGGCAGAAGGACTATCCTGCCCCTTTTAACTGTATTGTAAATTTAAGACACAACCTTTCGCAACTCTTAAACCCTTGTTCGCTCAGTAAAAATAAATTTCTCCTAAAATTCCTCTTTGACAATGGCGATGGCTCTCTGTAGAAGAGGAGGATTTTTTTTTTTTTTTTGAGATCGATCAATAGGAAATATTCATTGAAAAGACACACAAGTTGTGTGTGAGCAAATACAACTAATAAAGAACGAGCAAACAAACTCAAACAAAAACCAAAGCACAACAAATCTCTAGCAACAACAATATCACACAAGAGAGACCTAAAGCCATTAAAGCTCCAACGCGAGCAAAGAAAATAAATCACTACTTGAAGCCTGCGAACCAAAGCTAGACCGCCAACAACTTGAATGCGAGTGTACCAACCAGTAAAAGAAAAATTAAATCACAAGTACCAAGCAGACAAACATCAATTCAAATGATTCATGTCCGAATAGACTTTTACAACCTCACCACTCGCTAACACGAACAAAAGCAAAAACAAAAACAAAAAATGAAAGTGTCAGCTTAGTGTCGCGGCGAGCTTATTGACTTGATCTTTAAGGAAGGAGACTTCTTCTTCTAAATCCGAAACTCTTTTACCCATAGCTTCTTTCTCAACCTTGACATCATCTTTCAGAGAGGAAATTTCTGCTTCTAAATTGAGAACTCGTATGTCTTGACCTTCTTTTACGACCTTCTGGCTGTTGTTTTCATTTTGAAGAGAACAAATTCTTGCTTCCAAGGCAGAAACTTTATCCTCAAGAGCTTGTTCTGTTGCGGATTTTATACCGGGCAGTCTCCAGAAAGGCGAATTTGGTTCCTCACGTGACCAGGTACCTTTCTGACTCGGACGATCCCAGTTGATCACCCAACCTTGGGAGTTTGCAAACTTAAAAGGATTCCCAAATTGAGGATAGGTAGCTTTGAAAGCGTTGAAATCGATCTC
>JAJJMA010294638.1:0-11274 GCA_023529015.1 Papaver nudicaule
CCAAAGGCCAAGGTCATGGTGCCATCACCCATGGCGCCATATCCATCCAGCCTTGTCCTTTGCCTTGGCCAAGGAACAAGGCCATGGCACCACACATTCATCCAGCCAAAACCATAGCGCCACATCCAAGGCCATAGCGCCGTATCCACGTACACTTTACTAAAGGCTAAGCATAGGCCGCATCCACACATTTATGACTATACAATGTTATTATAACTTTAAACAGCGTAGTACAACATCTACAATTCTACACGAGATATCAAAACATAACACGGGGGGATAACTTTAGGGGTATTTATCTGGCGGTCTACGTCAGTTAGAAAGAAACTGATAATGATGATGGACAGTTACGAGAAGGTGGTGCTGAGTGGACATGTTCTACACGATTCTAGCAGTTACAGAGCACAACTCATGTCCTCCACTCCTGCACTCTTCCACGACTTCCACCTTCTCTGTCGAGAGATAAGGGTGAGTTCAACACTATAAATAGAGGCTTCCTCTATCTTCCAAGGCAGAAGATTCAGAACAACTAGAATATTCAGAACACTTGAATACACCAGCCTCGTAGCAAACACCTGAGCAATTCAACACACTTCTAGCCTTGGAGATCTCCTGTCACCCTCACGACGGAGATCTTGAACTCTTACACCCAGAAACACACATCCTCAACCTGATATCAAGTTTCTTCCACTGTTTCCCTCCCTAGACCAACCTCATCCTCTCTGTGACCGAAGCAAGACGTGAACGACCATTGACTTGGTTTAGGTTCGTCTTGTTCGATTTTGATCTCGAGCACTACAAAAGTACCCAGAGACGGTACATATGTTTTTCAGGTAAAAACACCACCCATCTCAAGTACAAGTGGGACCCAACTTATGGTTGACTAAAGTACTGAAATTACCTAAAAATATCCGTTTATAAAACTAAGATACCATAAGATGGTGGACCCTCATGAGGGTAAAACAAATTGATAATATTTGATTTTTCCCACCCAATCATACAACTTTCCAAAAAAGAAATTTAGCCAATCATTTGGACAACATTTGACTTTCTAGAAATGAAAATAATGTCTAAATTGGTTGGCTCAGTGTTCCCGGGAGGATCCTGGCTTAGAGTATTGCAAATTAGGGAGTGGTTTGGTGTTCAGACGAAGATTCTTACTCAAATTTGCCAAATATGGACCTGTTTAAGGTTTCTTCAAAGATTCTACCTAAGATTTTCCATAAATGGGTACGCTCAGTGTTCCCGGAAAAATACTGGCGTAGAGTATGGCAAATTAGGGAGTGGTTTTGTGTTCACACGAAGATTCTGACTCACAATATATAAGTTGAGATTCTTTGCAGATGCACTAAACCTTACGATCTTGTATTATTCCTACTGGAGTATCAGAATAATTCAAGAATCTTCGCCGAAGCACCAAACCTAACAATGTTTCTCATATTATTCCTACTGGAGTATCCAAAGAAGTCGAGAAGTATAAAAATGACGATGTTTCTCATATTAATCCTACTGGAGTATCCAAAGAAGTCGAGAAGCACAAAAATGACGATGTTTCTCATATTATATTCATACTGGAGTATTCCAAGAAGTTGGGATCTTCGTTGAAGCACCAAACTAATAGATTTTTCTCATATTATTCCTAGTGGAGTATTCCAAGAAGTTGGGAAGCTTCACCGATCGAAGTACGAATCTAATCGATGTTTCACATATTATTCCTACTGAAGTATCCAAAAAAGTCGAGAAGCACAAAAATGACGATGTTTCTCATATTATATTCACACTGGAGTGTTCCAAGAAGTTGGGAATCTTCGTTGAAGCACCAAACTGATAGATTTTTCTCATATTATTTCTAGTGGGGTATTCCAAGAAGTTGGGAAGCTTCACCGATCGAAGCACGAAACTAATCGATGTTTCTCAAATTATTCCTACTGAAGTATTCCAAGATGAGGGGAATCTTTTCCGGAACACAAAACCTGACAAATTTTTTTTCATATTATTCCTACTTGAGTATTCCAAGAAGTTGGAAATCTTCACCGAAGCACGAAACTAATCGATGTTTCTCATATACTCCTACTAGAAGTTTGGAATCTTTGCCAAATCACGACATTTGACGATGTTTCTCTTATTATCCTGCTGGAGTATTCCAAGTTAGGAATAATCTTCATCGAATAACAAAACTAATCGATGTTTCTCTTATTAATCCTCCTAGAGTATTTCAAGAAAATGTAAATCTTCGTCGAAGCATTATGATGCTTCCTGATAGTATTCCAAGAAGTTTGGAATCTTCGCTGTATCACGAAACTTGACGATGTTTCTCATATTACTCCTACTGGAGTATTCTAAAAAGTTTGGACTCTTCGCCTAAGCACGAAATTAATCGATGTTTCTCATGTTACTCCTATGGTATTCCAAGAAGTTGGAATCTTCGTCGAAGCACAAATTAAAACATTATGATATTTCTGAAGGATCCAACGGACTACCGGGCCCAACCGCATAGTACCGATATTGTCCCAAACTTGAGCACCTTTGGGTCGGGTGTGGGGTTTTTATCTTAAAATGCCTCGGTACTATTGTGTGAGTATGAAATCTGCCTAAACACTTCATACCCGACAACCATCATATCTATTAATCTAACTATGGTCATAGAAGCAACATGTGTTTCACGCATGAGAACGAAGAGAACAAGAACAACTCCGAAGCCAATCAACATAAGAAACAATAACAATATGAGAACAACTTTAAATTATATTTCATACTAAACAGTACATGGATGTGATGCTAAAAAGTTTGAGGAGGAGCTAACCTAATCTCACTCTCACGACTTAAGTTACACCAAAAATCCAACCCCTACAATGAATCTCGAGCTCGCCTTATATAGGCCGAGTCTGAAGTGGTTTACAGCTAATAAGAGAAACTACTCAATCGTGGAGATGTCAGAGTTTGTCGAGTAAGGCGGTTCGTTCAGTAGGTTCTTCTCCGAAGATGGCTTCGTATCCCTTCCCTCGAACTACCTGCACGAACCTTCTCTCGCCGATCTCTTTGTTCGAGTTGACTCTGCAGACTTATCCGAAGCAAGACCAAGATACCTTTGGGTTGGGCAAAGTCTTCCTGATCTGGACACGTGTCTCGAGGGCGCTTTACCCTCCATAGTTTGCCTCTTTTCTTGTTCGAAGATCGACGAGGTTCGGAGAAGAAAACTTCTAGTGCTTCACCTTCCTCGACACGTGTCCAGCATTTAGTCTCCCCAACTGACACACGTTGCTTTAATAGTTTTTCGAAATCATCGCCTGTTTTACCTTTTACCTGTTGCGTTGGTTCCACACCTCTCTTATTTAAACTCGTTCGTCCTTTCTTTCTCCCTTCTTCCTCTTCCCCCCTTTTAAACTTTTCGCCGCCTTCTGAGTTTTCCAGTTTTCGAAGCTTTTCTCCGTTGTGTCTTTTCGTGGTTTATTTCTTAAGCATGGTAAGCTTTGTTGATTATCTTCTGTTGTTCTTTTTTTTTTTTTTTTTTTGATTCATGCTTCTTTGTCTTCTTTCTGACTTCTTCTGTTGTAACCAGGCTCCCAAGAAGAATGTTCCGGCCGGTGATAACTTTCCCCGCAAGATGGTTGATCCCCAGTATCTTACTTGGGAAGAAAGGGCCGAGATTTATGGCTTCAAAATAGATCTTTTCCCTTGTAAGAGCCTTGGTAGGGGGTTAACTTGTCCCCTGATCTTATTTCTTAAATGATTGTAATGAAAGAAAGATAATCGTCTCCGGCGAGCAACTCGGCGCCGGACTTCCCATTCCTTTGTACAATCCTGCAAATCCCCCTTTTTACGAGATTTACTCCTTGATTTCTCCTCATTGTGGCGCAATGCAGTTAAACGGAAATTCTATTCGAGTTATTCGTGAGTGGGTGACTCATTCGGAGGGCAAGTCGTATTATTATGATAAGCTTCCCGAAGATCCAGATCATCCTCCGAGCTTCTGGACTGTTGAATTTTTTTTCAAGCACTATAGAGCAGAGAAGAATTTACTTAAGAAAAAAGCTCCTTGGAGTGTGAGCCTTGGCAAGGTGCCCCACTCCAATCATGTTATGGGCGATGTAGACCCTTCTGGATCTAATTCGAACTCGCTTCTTCACCATTCTAGCGATGAAGTGTGGTTCTCGAAGCCTGTGCTCATCGAGGGCCCAATTCTCTTCGGTTATGTTGACGAGGAGGGGAAGACTGAACGAACAAGTTTTGCGGATGGACATGATCTCCCTGTTGTCGAATTCTACAAGATACACTTCTCCGAAGAGGAACGAAAGAAATCTCGGGAAAGGATCGTCACCTTTAAAGCGAGGGTATAATCAGATTGTTTTCTCTTTAAACGTTTTTATTAATCATTTTCCCATTGTAATTTTTTCTTTCTTCAAAAAGAGGAGCAAGAGAGACAGAAAAAACAACAGGATCAAGGGCAGGTTGCTAAACCGAAGAAAAGGAAGAGACCCTTGAAGCCGACTAATGCTAAAAAGGGGGCAAGTGGTCAGGTGATAAACACAATGTGCCTCAGTTATGCAATGGATATGAATACCTGCCTCTGTTTAGAACGTGACAAATTGACTACTTTTCAGCTGAATGAGGTGATTTATGCTAATGATGGCGTGATGGAGTTTTCTCGGTGTGATCCTAATTGTGCGAAGATTGCTACTGGAGGTTTGGGTAAAGGCATTGTGAAGACTGTTGCCTCGAAGCTAGTGAGCTCGAGGAGGTATGCTACTAGGGCCGCCATAAAAGGTGTAGTCGCGCCTTCGAATGTTTCCGTTGAGGACGTGGATGATGAAGACACCAAAGAGGACGAGAATATTCATCCCTTAAAGAAGGGCAAGAAAGGTCCTATCTTCGAACAGATTTCCCGAAGTTCCGCTTCGATGTCAGCTCCTAGTGATGCTGTGTCGACCGAGAACCCACTGCCTCTGCTTTTCTTGATGCCAGTACTGCTAACTTTGAACCCGACCTTCACCAATCTGGTATGAATTTGAACGAATATGGTTCGAATGATCGTTTGGTTGGTGCTGCGTTGGGTCGGAATCTCAGTCTTCTTTGGGTGGCCCCTCGGTTCATGCTAGCTTCGTGCAGAGACCCTATTCTGAGGTGGAGGTTCAAAAGTTCGTAGAGCGGAGTTCTCTCCCTGGTCCTTATGCTGAAGATATTGCCAATCATCTGAAGGCGTATGCTAAAGATCCTCAGAATCATCAGCTCGACCCCTCTGTTGCCAAATTTATTTCTCATGCCTTTTCTGGTTCTTGGGATAGAAGTACTCTTGCCTCGGCGTGGACTAAGCACCAAGCATTCATCGAAGCTGTGAGTATGTCATCACTGGTCCATTATATCTTGTTGTTTGCTTACCTAATTGTGTGTTGCTTTATTGTGATAGTATCACCATCATGGGATGTTTTTGCTGGAGTTGTCTCGTGCTCAAGGGTTTGAGATTACCCGCCTTGATCAAGAAGTACTTCGTTTACAGCATGAGAACGATAGTCTTTCTAAAGATCTCGAGAAGAGTAGATGTGAGATAGTGTTTGGCTATCGAAATTTCTTCGGGATCTTTTTGTTGGAGTACTGTAATTGATGCTCTTTATTTTGCTTGCTATCAGGTGATGTGAGAGACTTGGGAAAGCAGCTTGAAAAAGTTGTTGGTGAACGAGACTGCCTTTCTGAAAACCTCAGGACTCACAGCTGAAGAGTAAAGATAACGAGCTTGGGCTGCTGCGGAATAGTCGCGAGGAAAAGGATGGCGAGATTAAGCTTCTTAATGAAGAGGTTTCGAAGCTGAATAAACATATTGACGGAGAGGCTGAACGAAAAGCTTTGTTCATCCGTATGCATGCTCGGTATTTGTTTAGGTAATTCAGAATGCGGCCTTCTTTTTATCGTCTGGGCGTGAATGATCATGATGCTTCACTAGATTCTGATAAAGAACTAGTTTATGCTCAAGATGTTCAGGAAATAGTAACGCAGTTGCTAGAGGAGAGAGTTGGGAATGAAGAAGTTAAAGAAATGGGTAGTGAGGATGTTGATACTGATGGTGATGGTGAGGATGTGGGAGGGGAGGATGAATTGGTGGAGGATTATGGTAATAAGCAGCCAGGGGACGGGGAGCAGAGTGAGGGAGGTAATGGTGGGATGAAGAAGGAAGAAGGGAGACAAGGTGAAAATATTGGTACCAAAGAGTCGACTAAGGAATCCTCGAAGGATTCTGTTGAAACTTCTGGTAATGGGGCTGGAAAGGGTGTCGAAGGTGATGGTCGGGCTGTTAAGACTAGCATCGATGGCATTCCCGAAGTTGTCAATTCTGGTGTTAAGGATGGTGGCGAATCTGTTAATCAAGTTGCAATGAGTTGTCCCGGGGATGTCCTCAAGGTTGATGATGCCGATGTTAAGGAGGTTGTTGAAGATACTATGTAGAAGATGTTACATTCCTTCCGCTATCTTTTTGTGTCTTTCGTCTCTTTGTTGTGTTTGTATTGCATGTGGCTTACAAGTCTTAGTTGTCGTGTCTCTTGTGTGTGTTTTTTGATATGTTATGTATTTTTGTTTCCTGTTTCCTTTTTGTGTAATGAAGTTGTTGTGTTTGTAAACTTTTCTTTAGTATAAACTGTTTATCGAGCAACTCGTGATTAGACACGAAGTTGTCCTTGCGACATTCTAGGCTCCTACGGTTACTCGACGTGCAACTCCGGGGCTTACTTCGATGTAGGAGATAGTAAACCAAGCTAGTGGGGGCTTACGGATCACTCTTCCCAAAGGCTTTTAGCTACTTGCCTGTTTTAATGCAAACATAGGCTATCGAGGTCATAGGTACCCGTTTTGCCTCAGTATATTGGGTTGAGATCGAGGATACCAAGAATCCTCCGAGAGAACATGGTGGTGTTCTGATGATCCATTTACCCCAGTTAAAGTAGGGAACTTATGGTGGGTAGCTGCTATGATTTTGCCTCGATAATAAAGTATCACAATGGGGGAGTACCGGTCAAGGCTAGAGCTTAGACATGGTACGTACTGTTCTCCTATCGCGGTCTAGAATTCGACCCCTCTGTTTCTCGGCAACCCCTCCTTGAGGCTATGTTTTGATTTCTTAGAGGAGGTCCCTCGACTGCGTAATTCACTAATTATTCCCGTGAATGTAAGCAAATTAGCTGCCTCGGGGTTCCATCCGCCTTTAAAGGTAGATGTTAATCCCATTTATCGTCCCCGCGACGCCTCATAAAGAGAGGTCCTCATGGTCGTGTGGTAGTGGGTCCTAATGCGTCTTTGGCTTATATAGATTAGATGCAAAGCACACACCGCTAACGGGGTGTCTTGTGGGTAGAGGATTGTGTCATATACCTTGTAGGGCCCTTACGGCTTATATGAACATCAGCTTTGTGCCTGCTATTCGAGGTCTTTTTATTTTTTGGCATCTGGGCCTTTGCATTAAGGCCTTTTAATTTTATTGCGTCGAGGCACTAGGGGAGATATGGCGTCGTGGCCAGTTCGTTTTCATGGCGTGAAAGCCTTTGGAGATTTTCCTGACCAGGTATAGGACTTTTGCATGTCCTAGCAGGATTTGGAGTTTGATTCGAGACACAGTTGTATGATATTTGAAAATAATTCTTTAATCGAGGACATAGATACATTTTTATGTGTAGTATTTCCTTATATACTTCGCATTCCATGCATTGCCGAGCTCTGTTCCGTCTTTTTCGTCAATTAACTTGTATGCACCTTTTCCCGCTACTTGCTTTACTTTGAATGGTCCTTCCCAGATTGGTTCTAGCTTTCCTGCATTTCCCTTTTGGTAAGGCGGGATTTCTCGCAATACCACTTCGCCAGGTTGGAATTCCCTTTGGATGACTCTTTTGTTGTATCCTCGGGCCAGCCCTTGCTGATAGTTGATGATGTGCTGCGGAGCTTCTTCTCTAGATTTTTTTCGAGGTCGTCTAACTTTGCATATATTAAGTCTGCTGTGAGGTTTTTCTCCAAGGATTTGTATTTATCCGTTGGTATCATTATTTCTGTATGCAGTACTACCTCAGTCCCGTATGTTAGGTGAAATGGAGTCATTCCTGTTGCACACCTTCGGGATGTTTGAAATGCCCATAGTACGTTGTGCAAGTGTTCGCACCATTGTTTTTTGTGGGGTAGCACTCATTTTTTCAAGTTGTCCCCTATTGTTTTATTGGTTGCCTCGGCATGGCCGTTTCTTTGCGGGTATATCGGGGTCGAAGTTCCTAATCTTAGTTGTACTGGTTTAACAATTCTTTGACGTCTGCGCTTAGAGATTCTTGGGCATTATCCGAGACTATCTCAGCAGGGACCCCGAATCGGCAAAATATGTTTTCCCAGAAGAAAGTGAACACATCTCGGCATGTATGGCTTTTTAGAGCTTTTGCCTCGATCCATTTTGAGAAGTAATCAGTTGCCACGATAATGTACTTTCTTTGCCCTTCCTGGAATGAATGGACCGACGATATCTACTCCCCATTTGGCAAAGGTCCATGGGCTTAGTACTGAATTTAAGTTTGTTGCTGGCGCGTGAATTCTCTTAGCAAATCTTTGGCAAGGATCGCATTTTTGGGATATGTCTTTTGCGTCGGCATGCATGTATGGACAGTAGTACCCTTGAGCCTTGGTTCTTTGTGCGAGGGCCCTTGCACAGCTGTGAGTTCCCGCTTCACCACTGTGCAGGTCCCTCATTAGTGCTACGCCGTCTATTCGATGAACACATCTTAGTAATGGACCCAAGAATGACTAACGGTACAAAACTCCATCCAGGATTCGGTAATGCTGATCTACTCATTACTTTATGTGCCTCAAGAGGATGGCTTGGTAATTCCTTGGTCTCCAAGTATTTCGTTATAGGTGCCCTCCAATCGTCATCCTCGTCTTGGATGGCCAATACTTGCTCTTCTCCTATGTCTGTTATTGACGATTTCTTTACTCTGCCAATCTCGACGGAGATGACGTCTTGGTCTGTCATTTTTTAGACAATAAATGCAAAAGCGTCAGCATGCCTGTTATCTTTCCTACAGATGTGCCGAATTTTTAAATGGGGAATCTTTGACATCAATCGTGTTGCCAGTTTTTTGTATTTTGATAGTAAATCGTTGGATTGGTAGCTATCATCGAGTTGTTGTACCACGAGTTGTGAATCTGTAGGTATTCGTGCCTCGTGGATCTCCATTTCTATCATGTGTTTTAGAGTGTGAATCATTGCCTCGTATTCCGTTTCGTTGTTAGTTTCTTCGAATTCCAATCGCAGTGCATATACTGTTCGTTTTCCTTCTGGCGAAGTAAAAACTATTCCAATTCCTCGGCCATCACTGTTTACCGATCCGTCGATGAATATTTCCCACCGTCGAGGATGACATTGCTCCAGCAGATCGGGTGGTCCTTCTTCGTCTTCGATTCCTAGTATTGGCTCTTCTTCGTAGTCTTATTCAATTGGGAATTCAGCTAAAGTCAGCGATGATTTGTGATTTTAATGTTGTTCGAATTTCGTAGACCACATCATATTGGCCTATTTGTGCGTTCCATTTCGCAATTCTCCCTGCCGCCTGCATATTTTTAGAACAGATTCAATTGGTGTTTTGGTTAGAACAATGATTTTATGGGCCTGGAAGTAAGTCCGAAGCTTTTGGGTTGCAACCACTAGTGCAAGTATGAGTTGTTCCAGCTTGGTGTAATTTTTCTCGGCCTGAAATAGTGTTCTGCTGATATAGTACACCGGCTTATCTTCTTCTCTAGTGGTCACGAGTACCGCACTGATGGCGTCCTAGTTGGCTGCGATGTAGAGCCTCAAATCTTCATCTTTCTCTGGACGTTGTAGAGCTGGTAAGCTTGCTAAGTAGTTTTTGATTCCTTGGAATGCAGCCTCTCTCTCATCTGTCCATGCGAACTTTTCCCCTTTTTTCAAAATGCTGAAGAAATTTTTGCATATATCCGAGGATCGAGCAATGAATCTGCTAAGAGCTGCCAATCTTCCATTTAGGTCTTGTACGTCTGTTACAGTTGTGGGCGATGGCATCTCTCGGATTGCTTGTACCTTCAGTGGATCTGCTTCGATGCCAGTTTTTGGCGCATCTTTTCCAGTATCTCTCGTAGATCTTGAAAAAACGGGGATACCGAGATAGACCACCAACTTTTAGTTTTCGTGAACCTAGTTGATTATGGTTGTTTGAACGATCTCACAAATCAATATTCAAACAACAACCTGAGTATAGTTCAGAGAACCGAACCCTAACAGGAACGTAGTTCTCGTAGATCTCAATAGGGACGGATTCACTCAAAGGTTATAAATCAACAAACTTGCAATTACTTATATTATATAGATCAGAGACAATATAATGCGGAAGGGAAAATTAATGCAAGACACCAGAATTTTGTTAACGAGGAAACTGCAAACCTAGCAGAAAAACCCCGAGACCTCGTCCAGATGTGAACACCCTTAGTATGAACGGTATACAGACGCTAGCCTACTCTCAGACTTCGGACTGGACTGTATCGAGATTGAATTCACCCTACAAGCAATTCAGCTACCAATGTGCTCCTACGTCTCTTGGCTCCCGTAGTAGTCTACGTACTTGATTCCCTAGCTGACGTTCTTTACAGGCCTAGGAGTTGCTCCAGTTCCCTCCGTGAAGACTAGCGCTACCCTGCCTCTAACAGGACGCCTAAAAGTATCCAAGTGATTAAACGAGAATACAATTGTGATATCCTTTAGACTTAAAAGTCAAGGTTAATGGAAATCGATATGTTGAATAGGGCTTATTGATCTAGCCTAAACAACTTTACCTCCGAACGCGTGACGAACTTAGTATGAAACCTAGTTCGTGAATTTGCGTTTGGGAACTTCAAGGGTTTACGATACAAGATCTACCTTACGAACTTTCTATCAAATCTTGGTCGTGATAAGATTGAAAGAATTCAATCGACCCAAGATACATGATGGAATTTTACTTCCGACCTGTGCTTTACGATCCTCAAGTGAAGTCTTTTCAATAGTCGTAGTCCTAAAAGGACTTCGAGATGACGACCAACCTTTATGCAAGGATACACAGATGTGTAGAGGATTGAGATTGTATCTTGCAGAAGGTCGTCTATTTATAGTGATCACCAAGGGAGGCTTTGCTTAAAGTTTAAGCAACCTTGAGTAGGGCTCAAGCAAGTTCCGGAACTAGGAAAGTCCATAGCTTGAAAACCCATTCTCAATCTTCTAAGAACTTTGGACTAAGCCAAAAGTTAAAGAAGACTCAACCTTGTTCG